>OY744544.1:49162614-49170114 GCA_963556195.1 Sepiola atlantica
CTTGGGGAGGAGTAAGTTTATTGCTTGCTGCCTGAAGCGCCCTTACCGGGGAAGTCCGACGGAGCTGCCAAGGCTTTTTTTGCTAGACCAGAGTGCTCCTTCTTTATCGAGCTGGCTTGACTCTGTGTCACATATTCCTGCGGTGGGAGAGAATTAAATACTTTGAGCCCAACCCCAGCCCGATCAGTCTCTCATTAACTTCGGTTGATTGACAACGTTGGATGGGGTAATACCAGTCGAGGATTCGTTCTCGACAATCAGTCCGGCAGAAACTGGGTCATTTTGGTAGCCTTTTATCTGCCGGGCTGAGGTATACTGTCCTGGGATGTTTTAGGAGGTGCACCCTCCCAGGTTTTGCCTCCCCTCTTTGGGGAGGAGTAAGTTCATTGCTTACTGTCTGAGGCGCCCTAAGCGGGGAATGCCGACGGGGCTGAACAGGCTATTTTTGCTAGGCCAGGGTGCTCCTTCTTTAGGGGCGCTTGCTTGGCTCTCCCCCCACTTTCCGACCTTCTGTCACATATTGCTGCGGTGGGAAGCAATGAAATAATTGAGTTCAACCCCAGTCTACACTGACAGTCAGTACTGACGTACTACTTCGTTCGTTCCTCTGTTGTATATACTTTTCTTCAATATATTTGTTTTACATAAACCTCGTCTCTGTGTTCTTATTCCTGACCCTAAACAGGACCATAACACTAATAACAACAATTTTAAAGCAAAATTCAACTTTATTCATCAACATAGTCTCCTTTTATGGTGATACACTGATTTCAACACTTTAACAATTCGATGCCTTTTTCCGAATTTGAGTGATCTGAGCGTTTAGCATCATGTCTACCCGTAAAACCGCATTTAAAGTCAGCGTACAGCCTCTTAACCATTAATTTCGACGGAGCAGAGTCTGAATAACATTTAAAAAGCCATTGCTTTGCTTGGACAGTATTTTCCCCATCAGAAAGCAATGTTTTATAAAACACAGGGAATTCAGATTTTTTCATTGCTTTTAAAATTTGCAACATTAAATTCACTTAAATAACCTTAATTTGTAAACTCAAATCTGATTGAACTCAAATTTTGACACGTGCGTTACGTGAGTTTTATGAGTTTCACCATATATATGTCAGACCTGGGACTTATTAGGTGATGTGTTAAATTTAAAAATGGTATGCAGGGTAGACCTCAAGGCAATGAACGTGGAAAAACAGATGATGGTGGTTCCTGGAGTCTGTGTGACAGCACGTTCTCCAAGATTACCATCAATCTCCGCTCTTCTTGATCACAGTTGTATACTATTGATCGTAACTCCCGTTATCTTTCTCTGGAATGTTAGTGAAACCAACCCTCTTCAGAATTCCAACACAACCCGTGTTCTTCCAGTAGACGTCTGAATGGAGACCCTTCATAACACTTATCTTTGACGTCAAACAAAGTTGGTGTCACGGTGTCTTAACGCAATGCACGTGAATCGGACCCCGTGCACGGAGCTCGAGCAGAATTTTAATTTACACTTTTATATGACTATTAAATTTATATTGAATAACATTTCAAATGGCAATTTTTGTGGATTTTTCTACATGTCTTTTTTTGTGTCCGTTTCATAAATTATTTAAAAAATTGAATCAATCGTCGCGCGCCATGAGGTGCAGCCTTATGGTCTTATACCAGCCTTATGATTTCTATAAATATTATGTACTATTGAATTTCATTAAAGGCCCCAAAATAATAAAAGCAAAGAATGAATCAAATGTAAAAGATAAAGTTCATATTTCCTCCCGTTTCCTTTATTTATTTTTGAATTTATTTTATTTTCTAATTTACAAATTACTTCATACTTTGGATACTGATATCATTAGTAGGTTTGTAGTTATTCGAAAGAAGAGATAACAGTGTTTGGACATGCTTCCAGCTACCAGTCTCCAAGAAAGGAATTATATCAAAAAGATTTGATTGAAGAAAGATACAAGAGAACGATCACCAAAGATCGATATTATACTAGTGTGTGTTTGAAAAATCGATGGCATAACTTAATAAGAGGCAAAATTCGCAATTTTTTTCCATTTTTCTTTATTTCGGACCGCACGATAAAAACATTACCACAATAAAAGAAAACAACTCACATTCATTAATGGCTCGTTTTTTCTTTTTTAATTAATTTGCTGAAACGTATTTATCTAATCGATTACCTGTTTTAAAAAAAATATATTCTAAAACACCTGCTTAATTGTTCCTCGTTCTGCCTCCTTCATGCATGGCAAACGACAAAAGCATAAGAAACCAAAAGATTTTGATCGCTTACCAACACTAAAATTACAAGACACAATCTTTTCCTCTTCTTTCGCCTTTTTTGCGTGTTACATGATCATCATCATCATCATCACCATCATCATCTGCAACAGCAGCAGCAGCAGCATCGTTTTCTGTGTTACTGTCATTTGTTTTCATTTCTTTTGATATCTTGTTTTCTTTGATTTTCATTACATTTATTTAAGATTTCTTTCCTTTATTCGTTGCTTCATTTAATCATTTCATTATTTTCTTACATTCCTTTCTTTCATTATATTAATTCTCTTTGCACATTTTTCTTTTAACGTCTTGACCATTTTGTATTTCCCTTTCTTCTTACGTTATTTTCTTGTTTATTTCGCTTTCTTTTTAATTCCCCATTTCCATCTTTCATTCATTTTTCTTTTTTTTTCTCATTCCTTTCGATTCTTCATTCAGTTCATCTGTCAGTTTGTTTCTTTGTTGTATATTGAAGGCGACGTAATCTAATTGCTGTTTTTCGTTTGAATGTTCTTAAAATGGGCATAGGATTGTCTGGCAAGGTTAACCGGTCAGTTGTGACAGAAGCGTGTGAATGAAAAAAGAGGATGTGGTAATAATATGACGAGTGACGTCATCGACAAGTTAGAAAAGTAAGTGAGAAAGCGATTGGGAACGAATCGAACAACCCGTAGCAATGCGGTCTTTAAACTGAGTAGTTAACACAGAGGTTATCTCTCTTCCACCACTGTACCGACGTATGTCATAAGAACCTGAATAAAGGAGCGCGGTATCAATTTGAAAAATATATCGGAGTTTATTTGATTAATTTGGATTAACACCGGTTCAGCTTGTTCGCCCAGCAAGACAGATAGCTTCATCTCATAATGTTTTCAGCACATTACTGCTTCAACCTCACAGTCACGAATATGCAACGAGGATATGCGTTTAACATTTTTTCTTTTTTATTCCATGCATTTGAATGTTTCATTTCTTGTAACAGTTTCTCCCAACCCTTATCCTTACTATCTTTCCCCCTCTCTTTCTCTCTTTATTTCTTTTCTTTTCATAATTGTTTATTCCCGATTTTTGTTTTCTTTTATCGTTTTTCTTTTATCTTCTCTATTTTTCTTTGACAGACATTATTTTCGCTGCGCAATTGCCATTTTTCTTTTCAATTTTTATTTATCTGACCTTTTTGCGCCATTCGCGTTATTTGTCGATATTCAGCCATCAAGTAACGGCTGTCTGAAATATCAAGGCAAAGTTACGTTCGCCAACAATGATTGCCCGTCTTTCTATATTGATTCCGTCTCACTTTTGTCTGACCGCATGTTTATAGCTTTTCTACCCGAGATGTGCACATGGCTTTATTGCTCGCATGATGACGGGTGAAAGGTAAAAGAACTTCTATTTTGTAACCCCTTTCACAAGAAAGACAAGGAAATTAGTAATAATTACCACATTTTCACTTATAATACCTACTTCATGACTGGCGCATTTCTGTCTTTTTGTGATTATAATTATCACGTTGGCATTAGTTGCATTGAATATTGTTCTTACATTACAAGGAAATCCTTCGCATCAACTTGCACAAAAAGCTTTTACAGACCAAATTCTCTGCAGTTGTATTATATTCATTTCACCAACATCAAAAAAATGTGGTAAAACTGACTTAAATATCAGCTTTTGTTAGAATTTGAGTTGTTCTTTCTTTCGCTAAAAGAATCAATAATAAAAAATAATGATGTTGGATTTTGTTTTCAGTTTTTCTCTCATAATATGCACTGTCTAGAGTACAGCGATCTACATCGCTGAAAATCGCAGAAACGGAAATATCGTTTTCCCCACAGAAAATCCTTCCAAACAATCTCTTACTCAAGGTATAAATTAGTACATTGGATTTTAATTCATTAAAAATGATTGCATTTACAAAACACATTTCTAAAAAAGGAATGAATCATATAAAAATAGGATTTATTAAATATCTGAAAATATTAAGAACTTGAAGCATAAAAACATTCACCAAAATGACTTGATTCGGCATTGAATAACCAGAAAAGTGTTGATATGCCGTAAAACCAAACTCATCATTGAAGTACGGTCAGCCGACTGTAATATAGGTATAAAAAGATAATATCAGTTTGATTTCGCAAACACAAAAAACAAACAAACATGTTTGATCCTGTATTGTCTTTGAGACATATAAGAGAAGTCATTTACTGTTCTCAAGATGTGGTCAATTATACTTTGTAGTTAATTGTTGAGGCTGATACTATCACAATCACGCCAAGGAAGAGGCAAGAAACCTAATTTAACCGAGGCATATGTCAGCCACCTCAATATTTGAGAGAGAGAGAGAGAGAGAGAGAGAGAGAGAGAGAGAGAGAGAGATCGAGAGAGAGAGATCAATATTGATATGATACCATGACACATATGACACCATGGTTAATGTCGAAGGTTAATTTACAATATTAGTTTTGTTTAAGCAATATTTTGATGCGTCATACGTCATACGCATAGCGAAGAGAAAAGGTTACACCTGTGAGTTGTCACAAAAGAACAATACTGAAAAGTCGTTTTTAATTATGAACTTTAAAGGTTAAGTGTGAGTCCGGAGTGCTTGCGATATATGAAAAACAGTAACAAGTTCAGTAGAAGTCACATAGTAAGCGTTTGACAGGGTGTTTCATTCAGTGAGTACTATTTACGATCTGTTTAAAAAAAAGAAGATATTTCAACCCAAACAAGGCAGGTCGCCACTGTGGACGTAAGGGACTACTGAGAATTAGGGAGTAGGTTTTGGGTGTCATCCTAAGTTAGGAGCTGTGCAGCAAGATGTCTGTTTACATTAGTTTTACACCTCTGCATGTCAGTACCGTCGGGAAAACAAGGAGGAGGGAGCCGGCAGCACGAGGAAAGAAGCTGCTGGAGTAGAAGGCTTTCCGGCATCTAGGGGCATCCACAGTGAATGAATGGGACCTAGTTGATTGTCGGGTGGTTCTAGTGTATTTGCGTCGAGGAGGCACTAGAGCAGCTAGTTCATACCAGCACAATCCATTGAAGTATTTGTAAAACAAGCACAAGGATACAACATTGCGGCGATGGGACAGGGGCTGGATCTTGGTGGATAGTGGCGACTCTTTTTTGGGCTTTGTCTAAGACGGAGAGACTAGTGGATGATGCACCAGCTAAGATTTGACAACAATACATGGGCGGATGGTGGCTTTGTAGAGATACAGGATAATGTCAGGTGTGAGGAGTTTACTAGCACTGTAGAGGGAGACCACCTTCTTTGCCGCAGCCTTGGCAATGCGTTCAATGTATTTGTTCCAATTCATGTTATCTGTGAATGTTAGCTCGAGGAGTTTGAATGTTGAGCTCTCAGGTAGGGTGTTATTTGCCATGGCAATCGGTGGTTGAAGAGGGTTCTTGTAGTTATTGAAGGAAAGGAGCTTTGTATTTGCGGCATTAAAAGTTACCAACCGTTTATGACCCCAATCCACTACAGCCTGGAGGTCACTTTAAGGATTCAGCTATTGCTACGGATATGTATGCGTCCGTTTTGCCCACATGACAAGAGTAGAGCGCGGTGTCGTCAGCAAATATACCTATCTCAGAATCGATGTCATGTGGGAGGTCGTTTATGAAAATCAGGAACAGTAAAGGTCCAAGGATAAGTCCCTGGGGTACACCCGCATTTATGTTGCTTAGATGAACGACCATCGAGGACAACCTGGATCTTTCTTTTGGTTAGGTTATATTAAATATTCGTCCAGTAAGTCCATATGAATGAATTTTTTTGGAGGAGCCCCTTATACCATACCCTGTCAAAAGCCTTGGATATATCAAGCGCTACTGCCCTGGCGTTAGTTCTGAGGATCTGTCCTATCCTCAGAATTCTTAAAGACTGGTACCACAGAGGCAATTTTCCAGCAATCAGGGAAGCAAAATTCAGCAAAGCATTTGTTGTAAAGTTTGGAGAGGACAGAGGCCAGTTATGCAGAGCGTTTCTTTATTACTATTACCGGTATAAGATTGGACCCACAAGCTTTGAAAGTGTCGAGGTTTTTTTATGATGTCCCTGACTTGAGATGGAGTGAAGACCAGGTGTTCAAGTGTGGCTTAGTTCGCAATGGGAATTTTGGGAGATGGTAGTTTGCTGAGTCCAAAGTGGAGTTTGAGGCGAAATGCTGGTCAAGTAGTTCAGCCTTATCAGCTGCCGTGCAAACGATATCATTGTGGTTTGATAGCGGGGGAATTGTTGATTGCCCATTGTTCATCACACTATTATAGATTTTCTAGTTTCTGTTACTGAATGCGTGTTTTGGTTATCTCTGTATAACTTCTCTTTGCTTCAACTATTACTACTTTGCAATCATTTCTTGATTCTATAAATTTCTGTCTATTCGCAGTTGACTTATAGCGGACGAACTTTCGGAAGCAGTAAAACAAACAACACCACTCATGAATAATTAAATTAATTTTAATAAAACTTAGCTATATACATATACTAACCGTGGCCCAATACGTACTTCAACAATGCACCGTTTTTAAACGATAGATTCAAATGCCATCCCCATTTATATTCGTAACAAACATATTTTTTTCCAGAGAGACATTTCAGGAATGCGCCGCCATTTCTTATTGTATTTTGACCTCATTCAGTGCGCTGACGAGTCCCTTTGGTATATACTTTTCAAAATGTAAAAAGTCAACCCATCTAGATGAAACAGCGGTACGATTCTAAAATATGTAACATTTTCAAATAAATTATTTGTATTAAACTCTTCTGCGATAGACAAGTTTATTGATTTCTTTTCAATATACATTGACAACCACATACTATATATATATACAATATATATATATATAATATGTAATATATACAATATATATAATATACAATATATATAATATATATAATATATAATATATGATATATATATATAATATTTATAATATATATAATATATATAATATATATATAATATGTATATAATATATATATATATAAAATATAAATAATATATATATATTACATATATATAATATATTACATATATATAATATATAATATATATAATATATAATATATATAATATATAATATATAATATTTATAATATATATAATATATATATAATATGTATATCATATATATATATATATCATATATACATAATATATATATATATATAATATATATATAATATATATATAATATATAATATATATA
>OY744544.1:49190114-49260114 GCA_963556195.1 Sepiola atlantica
AAAATCTTCTGTAAGACGTGTTGCTATAGACGCTGATGAAGACGTTTTGGACTAACTTTATCAAATTATAAAAATAAAACAAAGTATTTCCAAACTGTTTTGGAAACGATCGTACGTCATACAGGACTTGATGTTCTAATTCTTGGAACAATAGTAATGTTTTGATTTATTAAATGTTTATATATATATATATATATATATATATATATATATATATATATATATATATATATATATAAAACAAAAAACAGAAAACCAAAACAAAAAACAAAAAAGCAAATAGTAATAATTATTTGTTGCGTCCAAATATAGGCTGGATTCTGAGTAGTATTAACACAGTGGTCCCCGTGGATTCAATGCAATGTTCCTTTCAATAGGAAAATACTCTAAATATGATTAATCTCTGTCTCTAGTTTATCGAGTTTTTGAAAACGGTTGTGTTGGCTGGGAAGTTCGAATTTGAGTTTGAAATATAACTCGTGTTCCGGGGTTCGAGTCTGGCCACCGGTGTAAATACTTCTTCTCTACACTGACAATTCCCATAATGGTGAAACGTGTACGTATGTAGATAAAAACAAATATATATATATATATATATATATATATATATATATATATAGTTTAAAGAAGCTTTGAGTCATTTAAAAAAAAAGAAGAAAAAAAAAGAAGGAAAATTACAGTTTAAATTCCCAGAGAAACTAACTAAATCCAAGATATCGCAGACTTAGCATTCGTTGGAAAATTCATAAATAAAAAAGGGGATTCAAGTATCTAACAGTGAAACAAAAACAGGGGACCTTAACTTAAGCGTAAAATATTAAAACGGGGATCATCAGCTGTTTACCGTGTAACTGTTTCGGAGATTTAAAAACAGGACAGTTGTAATATTCATGGCTCTCTAATGGTACTTATCAAACGACCATTTCCCCAATAATCAAGTGTAGAAATAATTCAGCTTAAATTTCACTAATATATACATAAAAACTACTACTACTACTACTACTACTACTACTACTACTATAATAATAATAATAATTTACCCTTAAGACTACCGTGTGATATGGTAATTTGCATATCAAATAACATTATTAATAATAATAATAATAATAATAATAATAATAATAATAATAATAATAATAATAATAATAATAATACTACTATCCAAACAATAAAATTATATAGGAATAAAAGTTGCATTGAAAAAAAAAAAGCTGAAGTACCTTAGGTACCAGATAGGCAAGTAGAGAAGAGGAAGGAAACCTAGTCATACAGATCTCTCTCTCTCTCTCTCTCTCTCTCTCTCTCATATATATATATATATATATTATATATATATATATATATATATATATATTTGAAGAATACCCGTCTCTTGAAAGGTAAAATTAATTCCCCGAAAATAAGAGTTTTTCGCAACTTTTATGTCTCCTTAAGAAAATTAAAATCAAGATATAATAATAATAAACGTCATATCTAGAGACCATATTCTTATTTTGTCAAAATCCATTACATGAGTTTTAATCCTAGAAAATGATTAAAATTTAAGGCTTAAAGAGTTAAAAAAATTAAATTAAAGAAATCTTGCGTAATTAGCGTCTAATGACTACTAATTAAATTTAATGCAAATCTGAAATATTTGAATTTTCAAATTAGGGGGTTATACTCATATTATACCCCCTAAAATTCTCTTTAAAATACCCAAACGAAAAATAAATCGACAAGGAATTTATTTATTTCAGCTTATGAAGTTTACATTTTTTCAGAAAATATGCTCGACTGTCCCTCTATAAACAAAAAAAATTCAGACGGAAATATAAAATCTAACATATGTGGCCGCAACACGTGATTCGACATTTTCCAAACAAAATCAACAAGGTGCGATCATTTGTTGATTTGAAACCGACGGTACTAATATTGTTCTGATTTTCTGTAATATATATATATATATATATATATATATATATATATATATATATATATATTAATTACACACCCACTAGAAGAATACTCGTCTCTGGACAGGTAAAATTAATTTTCCGAAAAGAACAGTTTTGCACCACTTTTATGCCCCCTTTTACGAAGATTAAAATCAAGATATACGGATAATAAACCTCATGTCTAGAAACCATATTCTAATTTTGTCAAAATCCATTACATGAGTTACATTCTAGAAAATGTCTTAAATTTAAGGCTTAACAAGTTTTAAAAAGAAATTTAAATTCAAGAAATCTAGATTAATTAGCGTCTAATGATTACGGGTTAATTTTAATGCAAATCTGAAATATTTGAATTTTGAAATTAGGGTTGTACTCGTATTATGCCCCCTAAATCCCTTTAAAATACTGAATATTGGGGAATATTTATTAATTAATGTCTAATATCTACTGTCACAAATTTCACAAAAATCGGAGGTTTTATCTGAATTTTCACGAAAGACTTGCAGCCATATTTTACCACCTAGCAATTGTGTTACAAAATTACTAATGATCGGTTAATTAGTTTAAGAGTGAACTATGTACAACTAAACATACACATACCCAACTTTTTATTTGATATCTATGTATATTTCTTAATTATTATATTAAAGCTGAGTTAATCAACGTTTATTCCCCTAAGATTTTCTCTATGAATATAAACTAAGGTATGTGTATATGCTTATATATCTGCATGTACATGATTCATTCCTAAACTAATGAACCTATCAATTAAAATTTTCAAGAGAGATTCCTATTATATTTTAGTATGGTTATTGTGTTGTTGGCGATACTTTTTAAACTCAATTTGAATGTATGTTATATGTATTTTTTGGGGTGCGACATTCATCGGCTTCCTCCCTTGCCATTGTATGTTAATCAAAGAAGAAGATTCTAGAGGATATTGAATTCATAAGTGATCCCCATAAACGACACACATATTCTGGACAGGGGAGATGATTTTGACAATCTTAGTTATTCCTACATACACCGCTTGGTATTCCCAAATGGTCACCCATCTGGTAATGACCAGGCACAGCGTCGTTTAACTTCGATGATCTAACAAGAAACAGTGTTGCAACGTTGTTATGCCAAAACATGCCGTAGTTGCTTGTCTAGCCACAATGAAAAACTGTGATACAGCGAAACAATTATGTATATTTACATGGTTGGTCACATTCGCTTCAATCGTGTGGTGGTTATGTGATCAAAGTAGATAAATGTTATTGTGTGGCCAATGTAGATAAATGTTGTTGCGTTGCTAATGTAGATAAATGTTGTTGTGTTTCCAATGTAGATAAATGTTGTTGTGTGGCCAATGTAGATAAATGTTGTCGTATTGCTAATGTAGATAAATGTTGTTGTGTGGCTAATGTAGATAAATATTGTCGTGTGGCCAATGTCGATAAATATTGTTGTGTTGTCAATGTGTAAGATAATGAAGAGTGGCAAAAATGAATCGTGGACGAGTCCATTGTGGGTGGGACGTCGATAAAGAAAGAAAGCGACTTGATAACAGTTAAAAAGGAGAAGGTTCCGCAGTGCAAGCGTGACTTGAAAGGCGGCGGTTTCAGAAACGCGATGAGCCGGAGCGCTTGGTGAGTATCGAAGTACAGGAAGAATGGGAGTTTACCGATGTTGATGGCACCGATGAAACTTCATTGGCTATGGTACCCAAGCGTCTTGCTGTTAGGCTTTCGTGTCCGCTGACTAAAAATGCGACTGATAAGCAAGTTGGTACAGTGAAGGAATCCCCTGACTTGTATTTCATCAAACAGACAATTGGAAGTGCTTGTGGAACAATTGCTTCAGTTCACGCTCGGACAGATAATGCAGAGCAAATTGCTTTCCAATCGGATGTATGTATGAACGAGTTTCTAGCGGATCCAAGTCAGTGACCTCAACAAGAAAAAGACTTTCATGAGGCAAAAGTACGTCACAAGATTTTTTTTATATGTGTGTGCGTAGCCGGCGAGAACCATCCGGTGATGGGAAATAAAGAAAACCAAAGTTTTTCCATATACGTTCTGTTCTTTGTCATTCTTGTTGGATCTTACCGGGTACTCCGAAAGAATGGGTAATGCAACAAATGTAGATGAATGTGTTTGTGTAGTCAATATAGATAAATGTTGTTGTTTGTCCAATGTAAATGAATGCCTGTTTTGATTTAGTTAGCAACGCAATCCATGATGTTGTGTGACCATGCAAACTCGTAAACTAAATTGTTTGTGTTTATATCTTGTAGAATTGTATTATTGTTGGTTTATAATTAGATTTTATGTTTTAAATTTTTTGAATTAAGTTCTAAACTTAATATTTTTCTTAGTTCGGTTTGTGAAGTACATTATTTTAATACGAGTGTAACGCCCCCCCCTCCGTCAGAAAAGACGAAAAAATTATGCTTTGCTAGAGTTCGCACTAATATTCATATTTATATAAAATAACGTCCCAGTCAGTGAAGTAAAAAATACGAAAGAGAGAAAACGTCACAAACTGGAAAGTTTAAAAAAGAAAAGAAAATATAAATCGATATAGAAAGAAGAATGGAAAAAAGAAAGTAAACGTCTTATTATTTCTTTTAAAATTCGTTTTAGACAGCGGGAGGTTGTTGGACTTACTATTTCTTTTCTTCCTTCCCCTAAACACTTGAAATAGTTTCGTCCGGCAGTATTTCTTCGCTAAATTTTGTGTGACAGAGCGAATATTTATTAATCTATGTACAACTAAATGCATATTCGTCTTTATTATAAGTGAACGGGTTGAGTTGTGAGCACGATTTATAATTATCGTGTCGTTGGTTACAATAACATATGTTGGTATTTTATCATTTTGGATTTTTCTAGATAATTCACATTTCCTGCATGTTTGTTGCTGATGTGAGAGTTTTTTGCTAAGAATTTCTGTCTTGGAAAATTTGAGCAAAGCTGAGGAGTTTTACAAATTTATGTACATTTTCCTGCTTTCCTTTGATTTGTTATTTTCATTTTTATATTTACACATTTTTGCAAATCTATTATTATTTTTATACTAAAGTTGAGTGAATCAACGTTTGTTTCCTAAAAGTTTTTTCTATATGTTTTGATGACACAAAACGTTTTTTCTATATGTTTTGATGACACGAAACGTTTTTTCTTTGATGACACAATACATGCGAAAATATTACATACTTTAGGATAAGGTTATATTTAATCAAGATTCTATTTTAATCCTTTAATTTTCCGTAATTTGCAATTAAGTGAACAAATCAGCAACCTCTTACTTCGCTACTTACAGATTTCGCACGCCCCCTCACTCGATGTTAATTCAAACATTATCTAATATTTTTAATGTCTCGGTGAGCAAATGCTCACCGAGACATTAAAAATATTAGATACAGAGCGCTATACTTTTTAAGCGTTGCTTTTTGAATTGCTTTATTTTTTAATCTAATTTACATCATGAGTACAATTTGGTACGTAATATGACGACATCGTTGTATGCGTATATTGAAAATGTTTAAGCGATCTGCGCATTAGTAAACAGATGATGAACTATTTAATAATTGATGGTAAAATGTTATATATGTAAAAGATTCATGTAAAAGTCCAATTGAAAACAGAAATAAAACAAAATATTTATTTAATCCAAAACAAACATTAATACAATATGTAATTGTTAAATCTGTTTTCATGACACAATTTACATCTTACATAAGCTACAATATTTGAGGTAACTGAAAAGAAACTTTTGGTACATTGACGATGCAAACGATTGTATAACTGAAACATAGCTAACCCAACGGTTAGAATACTATCCAAGAGGTCGTATTTAGACTTCTACCCCATTCTACTCGAGTACGATTTGGTCATGTACCACAAAAACACGGTTCACCTTTTTTGTAATATGCAATGGGAGGAGGTGCTCGCTCGCTCAGGAAGTCAATGTAGACAAATAGCAGTAAGTTTTACTCAGCTGTTGAATCTGAATGGCTTAACCACCTCATTAAGTCTGAATGGCTCAACCACCTCATTGAGTCTGAATGGCTCAACCACCTCATTGAGTCTGAATGGCTTAACCACCTCATTAAGTCTGAATGGCTCAACTACCTCATTGAGTCTGAATAGCTCAACCACCTCATTGAGTCTGAATGGCTCAACTACCTCATTGAGTCTGAATGGCTCAACCACCTAATTGAGTCTGAATAGCTCAACCACCTAATTGAGTCTGAATGGCTCAACTACCTCATTGAGTCTGAATGGCTCAACTACCTCATTGTGTCTGAATGGCTCAACCACCTCATTGAGTCTGAATGGCTCAACCACTTCATTGTAAACTCTACATTTACATCTCTTTATTTACGCCTGAATTGGTGAGGACGCGACCTGTTTGAAGAGCGAACCTCCACACTCATCCATAAACAGAACTTACTGAAAGTTATGTTTAAAGCGTTTCTTATTGTAGGAGGTCAAAGCTTTGGCCGTTTCTATTTTCCTAGCCTCTTCAGCATACAAAACTGCAAGATTTTTGGCACACCTTTTCAAACACTTCTTTACTTGTTTAGAGAGCATTTCGAAAGCTCTTTCGCAGCTTTATATTGTCAGACCGTCCATTTAAGAAGGCAACGTTATGTTCAAACTTTTCAGAATGCAGTGATTGCGGCCGATGATTTCTAACTATTTTCAAGGTTGATTCAGTTTTTCAAAACTCTTCTCAGTTTAATTACACCTACTTTACGATCTATCTATCATATAAAGCTGTATGGTTAATTTGGAATAGATTACAAACATTCTTGCCATTGCACACGAAACGATGTTACATACTACGTACACGATTTCATATATTGCCGTGGAAAATTGTTGGAGTTAAACAAACTTGATGTGCATATAATGTTGAACCGCAGTGTATAAGTAGACAAAAGTAATCACAAATACCAGTGGAAATCGATTTAAACCACAACGCAAACATATTACACAATCATCTCAAAAAGATATTATACTACTATCAACGAAATATACAACAACATCCCATTAGTGCAAAACGACACATTCTTACCTCCACGTACCAACGTCCAACTTAAATCCCCCCTCACTTTCGATTATCCCAATGTGGTTTACCTAATATACTGCACCAGATGCAGAAAAGAAAACTAAATCGGTAAAACAGGCTCTGAGTTCCACCTATGTTTCAATAATCACAGGCAAACTGTGAGAGCCAAATCCACATACCACACACTAGTAATCAATTATACTCTTCCAAATCACACCATAGACAACATCAAATGCATCATCATAGCTTCAAAATTCAAAACCCCAAAACACTGACGCAAACACGAAACAAAATCCATTGTTAGACCCAATACCCACATCTCAGGGCAGAATAAGGATTTGACATCATTCAACAGATATAAAATAATCAACGACATTTTCCCAGGAGATATAGTGCGTGTGTAGTGGGACCAGATAATATCCTTTTCTCATCAGCACCTTTACCAATATTTTCATATATATTATTTTTTACTATTTATCTAATAGCGATTTATCACCTATTTCATTGTACTGCAGTTTATCTGCCAAAATGTTTCAAACTGGCACCCTTTCCACTACAGTGAATTCTCCATTAATCATAATACAACCCTGAAAACATCAAAAATTAAATTCCATTTTCTCTTTTGTTCACCTACCCCAACGAAGACAACACTTTATGGTTCTCTATTTACTTGAGAGTCTGTCTTTGAAGATGTCTCCGATACCTACTTTGCACATAGGTGTCAGAATTTAAGAGAGACGATAGAAAGCGGTCAGTATACACTAGTCACGTGTATATGCCTCTTGGCCCCACTAGCTCTATTATATTTTGCTGATGTTACATTCTGCCTCCCCCCCACACACATCTCTCATTACACCCAAGAAGGTCGCAGGCAGCGGCCGAAGATTTTAATTACAACTTTAATACTTTAGTAGAAATTTTAGCGCGACAGTTGAGATTAATGGTAACATTAATAGAGACGCAGTATTAATACTACTGCTCTATTAATGCTACCATTAATCTAAAATATTAAAGAGACACGTTACTCGATACAGAACCCCCGATGATAGTTCCCGAGCGAACCGAAAGTACTAGAATCCACAACAATTAGGATACATTTATCAGCCAGTTTAATCATAAAATTCGAACAATCAGCAGGCAATTGGAGAGGGTCACACGAAAGATATGAAGCCATTATCTGTCCATATTATTTATATGCTTGGATATATATATATATATATATATATGATAAAAATGAAAAAGGTGTTCCGACGCAATGGAAATTGAAAAAAGAAAAACCAACAATATTATTCATCAACGCTTTATTATAAGACTTCCTCAGGATGGTTGCCTGAAGAAAAAAAACACAAGTACCAAATGTTTTAAACAAGATGTGATGGCGGGTGTGAGCCTTAAATTGAGGCCGCTTCACAGTTTAAATTAATTCTAACCGCTACCAATGTCCGCCCCCACTCCTTCCAAAATTATCATACCTAATGATCTTATAACTCCAACCGCCACCACCACCACCCTCTTTACTAGCAACTCAATTTCCCACTGCCACCATCTACTTGTATCTCATAATTTATTTTTTCACAAGCGTCCCTAATTTTAAGCTCACACCCGCCACCACCTCTTGTTTCAAATATTTGGTACTTGTGTTCGTATTTTCTTCAGACAATTATCACGAGGAAGTCTAATAATTAAGACGAAACGTTGATGAATACATAACTAATATTTGTTGGTTTTCCTTTTTCAATTTCCATATATATATATATATATATATATATATATATATATATATATATATATATATATATATATATATATATAAGAACAGGAAAATAAAGATATAATGTATACCTATCATGAAAAATCGATGCTCGATATACGACTAAAAGATGAGAATACAGATTGCATAAAATACAATATCTATTATGTCAGTTGTTCAAAACAAGGGGTTTCAATTAAAAGAAATGTTACTATCCCTTCTTTAAGCCATGACTTTTCAAAGAATGAAATCTTATCGTCAAAGGAGTACAAACAGATAAGTTGGTAAAGCGAAAATTACCAAAAGTCATAATTTGAAAAGATATCTATATATATAAAACTCAATGTCTGTATCTATATGTGTGTGTGCCTTATAGAAAAAATGTTAGCGAATCTAGATAAAATCAAAAAGTGTATTCTAAAGTAAAATTCACTGAAAAAGTTAATGGGCGTATTCACGAATCTCTTAATTCACTCCTAAGGGAGCAAATATCGTCTGAGGGGGGGGGGGGCTCGATTATTTCAGCTATTTTCAGCTAAATTTTAATTTAATTATGTACTAATTTAAGAAATAATACCAGTCATCATTCAACCGGAAATGGCATCAGAGGAAGGAAGTGCCGGGAAGAAATTCACTCCCACTATTTTCGTCCTTCCTTTCTTCTTTCCCCTCTCACTACCACCCTTTCTATCTTCTTTTCTTAATTAATAGACGCTAATATTTCAGCTACGTCCGTCCGCCAATCCGTCCACCTACGCCTGTGGTCATGATACCACCCTTCCAGGCATTACCGGGGCGCATATAGGTACGTATATAGTATGCACACCGGGGTGGGGATAGGTACGTATATAGTATGTACACCGGGACGGTGATAGGTACGTATATATTATGCACACTGGAGCGGAGATAAGTACATGTATAGAAAGCGCAGATAGAGGTGGTACTTTTAATAGCAATATGTCATAATTTTGCCATGGGAAACTGAAAAGAAGTGGTAGGAAAGAGACAGCTTTTGCCGAAGGCAACCGGGAGAAGGTGGCAACGCGGAAGTGGGGGGGGGGCGATGAAATAGCGCGACCAGGGAAAATAAAATAAAGAGACGGCTGTAGAGAGAGAGGGGGGGGGAGAGCAATAGAAGTTTTAACATAAAGATGTTACACACGCTATTTTTCTTCTATTTTGTGTTTTTATGACCCCGAGCAACGCCGAGTTACCCTGCTAGTAAAGATAATATAAAACAAGAATAAAAATGAACAAAAATGTCCAATGCAAAAAGAAAAAGTTCAATGTAAAATTTGTAATTCGTAATTTTTTGCATTGGACAATTTTTATTTAAATTTAAATTTTTGATTTTATATTATCTTTATATTATGACTTTTGGTAATTTCCCTTTACCAACTTATCTGTTTGCTCTCCTCTGATGATGAGATTTCATTCTTTAAAAAGCCATGACCAAAGGAAAAAAAATATTTTGTTTCAAACCTCTGAACAACTGATGATGATGATTTAATAGATATTGTATTTTATACAATCTTTACTGTCATCTTTTACTTGTTATATATATATATATATATATATATATATATATATATATATATATATATATATATATATATATATATATATAATAAACCAGGCAAGGTAAACATCCACAGGATAGGAATCCAAAGAATTTCAACTGGGCTTATAAAAAGTGCTCACAATTAAATAGAGATTTTTTATGTGATCATTTTTTTTATATTTATACAGACATGTACAAAATCTGCGACACTGGCATGTCGATGTTATCGATCAACAGCTGTTATAAACTGAGATCTCGTTAGGAAGAGTTAATATATATATATATATATATATATATATATATATATATATACATATATTGTAAGTTATGAAAATATATTTATGGCAAATAAGCTACACGGAGGCATCAGCGTTTCATCCTCGTAGGGAATCGTCAGGCTAAAATGCATAGAGTTTGTGTTTCCTGGTGTTTTTATATACACACGTTGTGTTTAGTCTAGTAAGTTAACCAATCAGTCCATTTGTTATTATTTTAGCCAATCGTCGGGCTTCTCACAAACAAAGGCTCGGTTGATTTTACTTCCTATTTTCTATTCTATTGTTCTTTTTTCTATAGGGTGGCCCATAAAAAATCTCCATATTTTTGCGAACGTTTTCGACCGGATGAATGAGTATGCAAAATAAAAGATTGGTGAATTTATTAAGAAGACGTTTTAAAAAAAAACATTCAATACCATATCAACAACATTTCAACATACCTTCGTCCCCCTCATAACGAGCGTGGTTGATACTAGGTTTATTTACTTGAATAAACAACGCTTCCATTATGAGGAGACGAATACTGCAATATGAGATCCCAAGATTATATATATATATATATATATATATATATATATATATATATATATATATATATATACAAGGTGTCTCAAAAAAATGTACTCACTCTTAGAATGACGAGAAAACCTTTATTTATGAACATAGAGAGAAATGAAATAGCTCTAAATACATGAAACAAATGTAATTGAAAAATCATGTTCGCAAATGTTCAAATTGATGTCCATTATAAATTTACTCACTCTTTTTTTTTGTTTCAGATATTCTGAATTAATGAAGCCATGGCAGGAAATCAACTTAGTTTCGAAGAGAGAAAGTTTGTCCTGAAATGCTATTGGAAGACCGAAAACGCCACTGAAGTGCAACGCCGGTTCACAAGGGAATTCGCAAAACCGCCACCCACGCGCCGGACCATTGCGCGCATCAGAGACAAATTTGAAGCAGATGGAACCGTACAGAATACCAACAAACAACGTTCAGGACGACCACGGACATCTACGTCCCCTGAAAAAGAACCGCAGGTGCAGGAAACACTCCTTCGATCACCACAGAAATCACTTCGCCAAACTGCTCGGGAAACCCACATCTCAAAAGATAGCGTCAACCGCATAATAGTGCGTCTGCATTGGAAATGCTACATTCCAAGGCTGTGTCATGCTCTCAACGAAGACGATCCTGACCGGAGAGTCGAATTTTGTGAATGGTACCTGGCAAAATGTGCAGAAGATGTCGAGTTTGCACACAAAATTGTGTGGAGCGATGAAGCAATTTTCAAATTAAATGGTACCATTAACCGTCATAATTGCACGTACTAGTGTCCTGCAAATCCTCACGTAACAATTGAACACCATGTTAACTTACCAGGAGTAACAGTGTGGTGTGGGATATCCGCATTGGGCATCATAGGACCTTTCTTTTTCAACGAAACTGTCAATGGTGAGAGCTACCTCAACTTGCTTCAGGAATTTGTTGGTCCACAAATTACAGAGAGGTTTGGTGATGACGGCGATATTTACTTTCAGCAAGATGGAGCTCCTCCCCACTACCATCGCGATGTACGAGCTTACCTCGATGCAGTGTTTCCTGACACATGGATTGGACGAAGGGGCCCCAATGAATACCCTGCGCGTTCCCCAGACCTAACACCCATGGACTTTTTTTTGTGGGGATACTTAAAAGACAAAGTTTATGGCAACAAACCAAAGACAATTGATGCATTGAAATTGGAAATTGAAAGACACTGTCGTGATATTCCTAATGACATGTTTCGCGACGTTTGCGAATCCCTTGGTGCGCGTTATCAGCTTTGTTTGAACAATAATGGTCATCAGTTTGAACATTTGCGAACATGATTCTTCAATTACATCTGTCTCATGTATTCGATGCTATTTCATTTCACTCTATGTTCATAAATAAAAGTTTTCTCGTCATTCTACGAGTGAGTACATTTTTTTGAGACACCCTATATATATATATATAAACGAGTTTCTTTTTAATTCCTTCCTAACTATATCAGCATCAAAACTGACAGGCTTATTTCATTATTCTATGTCTACAAGAATATGTTAAAATATCGTATATATAGGAATCTCCATATCTCTCAACCAAATGTCGATATTGCTCATTTATTTATTTTTAAGTTTCTAACGAATTAATATTCTCTAATATACATTTCTAATTTGTATTGCCAAATTTTCTACACACACAACGTTTTATATTTTGGTATTGTTAATAACATTATTTAAAGAAATTTTATTAAAAAAGAAATAGAGTTTAAAAACTTTAAGAATTTCATTTTCAAGGGAGATAATTTACATGAAACTTCCGTCAAATAAAACTGATGTTCTGTAGAACAGATACCACACTTTGATCTTAGCCAGAAGGCCAATGAACCATAAAAATAATGTTTTTGTGAGAAGACATTTTTAAATGAATGAAATGAAAAAAATATCCATTTAATCGTAATATCTTTTAATGGAGTGGGTAGTGTAGTATCAGTTCTGTTGTTAGGAATCAGCCCCCCTCCCTGTAAGCGCTCAACATTTGTTCCTGAAAAATTATAAATATACATAGTCTGAAATTAAAACCTTTTTCATTTAAAATGCAAACCAATAAAATTGAATTTTCTGTTTATATTGTAAGTATTTTTATTTTCACTTCTTAATATATCCTGTTATAAACATTCCCTCCAATAAATAACCAATTTCTTTTCTTATTTGAGGTTAATTCTTTTTTCGGTCACGTAAAATATTTTGAGTGAAATAGGTTTCGGCATTAAACAACTTATATATATATATTTTAAAAACTCAAACCATGTTTGAGTAAAAGAAAACAACATAATGTTTTTAATGTTATTTTTGTTATGAAATTTTTACCGTAGACGTG
This sequence comes from Sepiola atlantica, assembly GCA_963556195.1. NCBI lineage: Eukaryota > Metazoa > Mollusca > Cephalopoda > Sepiida > Sepiolidae > Sepiola > Sepiola atlantica. The sequence goes on from OY744544.1 coordinate 49,203,606, forward strand.
AAACGGCGAAATAAAAATTAGGTCGGAAAAATATAGTCGCCATCTAAACAAGTCGAGATAGAGGCTAGCTAAGGATGCGCTGTAATTCAAGTTTAACTAGAAAATTATGAAAGGGGCGTTCTTCCTTAAATAGCATATTTCTATTTGTTAACAAAGATGACGACTTTATTTTTCAGCACAATTTTCATTTCGGCGTTTCACGTGGACAACGAAATTTGCCATTGTTATCTAAATAAATAATATGCGAATAACTTTTCCACCTAACCAAATTATATTATGAACATTAAAACGATTTATCCTTATTTAATTCTGTGTGGTATATTTTCATTCGTCATGATACATTCTTTCCAGGCATCACCTCCTTTATTTAGGGGAGGAGGGCAGTATAGTATACGTTCGTTCTTCACGATACAATCATCCAAGGATTACCTTCTCCTTTTAGTGTGTGCATGGGGTAGTGTACTCTCTATTCTGTTGTCATGCTATCATGCTCCCAGGCATTAACTCGTACTTTTTTGAGAGGAATGTCGTTCGTCATGACATCATCCTCTCAGTCATTACCTCCTCCCTAGTGTATATAGTTCGTATATCATTATATCATACTCTCAGAATAAAGAACCTCTACCTCCTCTAATCTTTTTAATTTACAAAAGCTTTATAAATTACTAAAAAATAGATTCATATTTTTTTAAAATCGTCATTAAGTTTTTAAAATTTATTTTTCTGTCTTTAATAATAAAAGCGAAAAACATGAAGTAAACATTTACAATTTCTTAGGAATATAAATCGTTTATTTAACCAATTGATTTTCTTCTTTTGTCAAGAATAATCAATAGGAGAAAGGATTCGCTAAAAACAACAACAAATAGTCAACGAATAACTGTTACGAAAGGCATAAAAGTTACTATTCTACCTACGTACGTAATTTTTCTGTGTTTCAAAGTATTTACAAAGCATTTACTTTTTAAATTTCAATTATGGTCAAACACATTACATTAGACTGAAAACTAACATTTGTTCGCCGACAGTCTACGAAGTCTGAGGATATTTTTTTGTATTTCTCTCCTTTCGATTAAGTAGAAAATAAATTTTAAGGCGTTGGGACAGTTATTTATTTAGAAAAACAAACTTAGGGACATCAAATTACACCATCTTGCAAATGGAACTGTAACGCGATCGGATTTGAACGAATTATTAAAATGCAATTAAAACGCTGTAAACTACTTTAAAGCACAAAAATAAGCAGGTAGGTAGAAAAGAAACTTTATTGCCTTTGGTAACAGTTATTTGTTGATTATTTAGGTTATTTTCGCCCCTTTTTTCTGTTTGTTATTCTTGACAATCGCCCCGAATTTTAGGTTTATTCCTTTCATTATGGGCAATTCATTTTTATACTTAAACAAAATCAAAACTCAACATTAGAATATATCCAATTAGACCATGACAATAACCTTTTTGTTGTTTTTCTTCGAATTACTAAAATGTGAAATAAACATTGTTTCTTTGTTTGTCTGTAGATAATGCTGCAGCTAGATTAATTGCTATCCGGATGGCTGGTAGTTTTTGCTAGTACACACACAAAAGAGAGAAAGAGAGAGACACACACATCTCTCTTTTTCACATATATATATATATACTATATATATATATATATATATATATATATATATAGTATATATATATATAGTAAGTTATGAAAATATATTTATGGCAATTAAACTACACAGAGGCTCCCACGTTTCATCCCCGGGGTTTTAGCCTGAAGATTTCCCTGGGGATGAAACGCAGGAGCACCTGTGTAGCTTAATTGCCATAAATGTATTTTCATAACTTACTACCTAGCTCTACTTATGTATCGATCACTGTTGAAGTAAATACTGAAAATTGATACATAAAAAATTATATCCCCTTATAAAATTTTATGTGGATACATGAAATAGTAATAAAAAGATCCAACGTAATGGAAAATGAAAAAGGAAAGTAAAAAATATTTATGTATTCATCAACGTTTCGTCCTTATTGTAACACTTTCTCAGGATGAAAGAAAAATGAAGAAAAAAATCATACAAGCATAAATTTAGTCTACCTTCAAGCTATTAAATTTTTCTTTACTCACAAACCGGCCGAAGGTCATAGCTTGCAGACAAATCAAATTTATGCTTGGATGACTTTTTTCTTCAGTTTTCTTCATCCTGAGGAAGTCTTACAATAAAGACGAAACGTTGATATATTGTTTGATTTTGTTTTTTCATATTCTCTCTCTCTCTCTCTCTCTCTCTCTCTCTCTCTCTCTCTCTCTCTCTCTCTATATATATATATATATATATATATATATATATATATATATATATATATATATGTGTGTGTATAAAATAAGATAAGATGTGGTAGCATCGAAACGTTTGTTGCTTGACGTAAGACTGTAATATTGTGTATGTCATTTTATAAATGCTCTACTTGTTATTGAGCATTTTTGAAAATATTGGTTTTATGTTCATCTTATTAACATATTTGAACTTGATCAATTTATATATATATATAATTTCTTTAGTATTGAAAGAAGAACGTACGGGTTGTCTGGGTCACCGTGTTAGACGATCGTAGGGGCCGATGGTGGAGGCGGCGAAACGTCTGAGTTAAACTTAGGAGAAAATCCTGTACATACAAATATATAAATATATAAGCACACCTAACTTTACACACACACATACACACATATATGTGTGTGTAAGCACACCTAACTTAATATGTATATATATATATTAGCTGTACCCGTCGCCCTGCAGAAATATAAAAGAATGAAATAAAATGTGTAAACAGGCGACCGAACGCAAATAGGTCACAATGAATAGTTTTAATGTAAATAAACTAATGTCGCTTTTGAATTGTAGAAAATCTATGTACCCACGAAGATGATTATCTCGGAGTAGAAAAATAGAAATTGCCACAGTGTAGAAGGATATCTTCTTTACTGACCGATTATGGAAAAGTGTACTTCTGTCTGGCCGAGATATTTGTTCGATCTGTTATCTATTGTCTCCTCAGTCATGGAAAAGAAATCCTTCTAGACTACGGCACTTTTTATTGATGTTATTACTTTAGAAAATATAATAAACGTTGGTAGATTTTCGCTACATAAAGATGTTACGTTGAAATTTCACAAAATGTCGGAGGTATTTGAATGTTAATGAAATGTTTCCCCTTCTCTTTGTTCCCTTCGAATAAAAGTAAACTGAAATAAGTAGAGCCAACATTTGGAACCCTTACGTCTTGCAATTTTGTTCAAAAATTCATACTGATCGGTCAATTAGTTTAGGAGTGAATCCTGTACATAAAAATATATAGACATATTACGAAATATTATTTTGTTCGCTCCTACTTACCTCGTAATCATTAAGGGTGCGAGAGGTGTAGGAAGAGGGTGGAAAGTTGAAGTCTCCCTCCTACCTCCCTTTTAATCATTAAGGGTGCGAGAGTGGGAGGCTTTTGGCTGGCTGCCATTAACATCGAAAAAGTTTTATTTTACTGCGCGTTTTAAACGGAAGATTTTTTACTGGTATAAATGAGGTCATAAGTAAATGTGTAAGTAATTACGGGTAATGTATATTTTATTAAATTATGTCAAAGTTATGAAAATATCAAAGCATTCCCAATGTTGACTGGCTTGCGAATTTTGAAACCGGCGTTTTGAGTTTTGTGGGAGGATTCAATTGTTAGCGGGAATATAATTTGCTACCCTCTCTTTGGTTTACTTAGTTGGGAGAGGCTTACATGAGCAATTAATAATAATGTTTTTGCTTTAGGTTTTAAAAATAAGTTTAATTTTCAGGAAACACGGTCGAAGATAGTAGTCGAATGAAGCGATCTGTTTCGCTGCGTTTGATGCATTATTTTCATTGTCTACTCTAACTGATTTTGGAGGGGAAAAACCAACTATTATATATATATATATATATATATATATATATATATTGAGAGAGATACATAGATAGATAGAGAGAGAAAAAGAGAGAGAGAATGTTTATCATGTGAAATATCACATATACAAATATATAAATGTATGTATAGTCACTTATATGTTGACAATAGATTTCAATCAAGTTGTGATATATATCACGTCATGCGATTGTCCAATTTAACTAATACGTACGTGGATAAAATATTGATCAATGCAATTCTGTGACAATAAATCTCTCCGAATTGTAAATGACCTTTTGAATTGCTGCCATTTACTTAGGAATGGACCAATGGATGGGGATAAAACGCTCTCAATCATCAATATTGCCCGGTTCATTGTAATGTCTCTTTCTCACTGACCAGTGAGAAAGAGACATTACACTGAACTGGTTAAGTTGAAAACGCAGATATAGACACCAACATCATGAGATCGATAGGAATATATAGTAAGGTAGGAAATAGTTCAATTACCCATAGCAATCTTCATTAAGTGGATTTAACTGTTCAAAACTAGAATTTTAATATATACATTCAATCATAACTTATGAACTATCTTATTCAAACTGATGGAATAAAGGTTCAAACTGTGGGAGAAGGCGGCAACGTTTCAGCCTCATACTTGTATGCACACACGAAGGGGCCAAATGAATGACGGCCCCTGTCTCATCTCACTCGCAGCCCTCAACCCCAGATTTTCATTTGCTGCATTCTTATTTTGAGTTCTATAAGTTTCAATGTTCATATCATAAATTAAATCAAATCTAATTAAAAATATAGTAAAGCATCGTCTTTGATGTTCGGTGAGAATGCAGACCCTACGATATTATTGTAAAAAAAAAACTAACACCGAATTAATATCAGTATTGGATTACTTGTAAAAATGACCCTAGAAAAGTTGTATTTGATCTTGTTTTCAATGTAATTCCCCGAACAGAAGTACAGAAATATTATGTAGATTATAGACATGAAAATACAGCCTCACAGTTTGTAGACTTGATCAGAGAATATTTCTGTTAACGTTTTTTGTCGAATGTCTATTTCTCAGCCAGACTGATAAAGAAAAACATATCAATAAATTTCTCATTAATGATATACAAAAAACTCCACGCCATGAACATCATTGGAGACTGATTTTTATAAAGAGTGATAAAATAGTTTATGTTGGTGGGTTATCAGCTGCATGTGGACTCGAGGGTAAACGGTTGTTACGAGCGATTTGCAGCAGTCATCGAAATAAGATGAGTGTACTGGGAATCTGGGGAGATTTGTTTTGGCTCAGATTCCAGGGAACACCGCCTGTTTTTGCTGGTGAGCGATTACCGGTAATAATACGCGTGAGAACTCCTAGTAAGTAAATAACAACAATAATAAAAAAAATACAAAAACTTATGAGAAAAAATAAATGTTGTAAAATATGTTATGTTTACCCGTTACGTATGTTAAACGCTTCTTCGGAAAGAAATAGATTTATTTTTTGAGTATGCTATTTTAACATGTTGACATTTTGTTTTAAACAGATAATTTTGTTTTAAACAAATAAATTAAAAAAGTATTCGAAGCGTATATTATTCAAATAATTTCCCTTTGATGTGATTCGATCAATAAGTAAAACAAAATATCAACATGTCAAAATTTTGGCATCGGTTCATCTTTGTTCAATAAAGTATCGCCTTCTTTAAATGATAGTGTTGCAGATTTTCCACTGCAACAATGGGTACATATTTTCTTTAGATTTTCTTAAGTTCTTCAGTCCATTATTAGATCTTTCCCCATTGTTATCTTCAAACTATTTTGATAATGATTCTTTTAATAGGAAGAAAGAGAAATATATAGCGATAGTTAAAGAGAAAAGTACACTTCGCAAGTACGCTCATTCGATTTGTTAATATGTTTTAAATTAATTAATTTTCATTCGACTTCTCACCTCTTTTAGTTAAGACTTTTAGTTGTTGTAAAGCATGTTACGTGTTTATGATAATTTAAGCTATTCTTGTATATTGGTGATGGCTTTGAGCCGTACAAGGACAATTGTAACAAGTGGGTATCTGTTGAAATCAACTGTGTGAACGGATTAATCCTAAAAATCACGAAGAGAGAATAGACTGGGAGCGTGTCCTGAAAAACGTATAAAATGAGTTCTCAAATGAGTGATGAATGCACACTTAGGGTGTCTACCCACCCAACCGCCCTATGACGACGACTGACCCCATGAAGAAAAGAACAAGTTGTCGTAATCATTTGTCGCTGTTAATTTTGGTCATCATTTCTTTTTAGTCCAACCTTAATAAATCGTCAACCTCGTTAGCGTTAAAAGAGATCCTATAAACGATCGCCATAATAAATAACACCTTTACTAATTTACAATTTTAAAACCTTTCCTCTATAAAAAGCGCGATGTCTGATCTGTCAAAGTTGCAACGTTTATAAGGCGACTGAGGTGATGAAGATGACCACACCTTTATTGTAAAAGATTTTAATTTTCTCATCTCTCAGATTTGACCTCCCCAAAAGAGAGATAATAAACGTGGTCACTGATGAGAATAAACGAGACGGTACTGCTGAGAATTTAGTGAACACATGTCAAAGCGCGAATTACTTACACTCATGGATGTTTTGAGAACTTTGACTTTTGTTTGCATTCCGTCATTTTGTGTGCGTGTTTATTTACCAATTCCATTTATCTTTTCGATTCTTTTCTGACGTTTTCTCTTCGCAACACAAATAGCTGACATTTTTCTTTTACGTTTCTTTTTAGATGGTTTTCTTTAATAAAAAAAGGTGTTCTTTTCTTTGGAAATATTTCTTTATGTACTTAATTTACTCGTTTCAACAGAAACGTTTTACTTTTTTTTTATTTCTTTGTAAATCTTGATATCCCAAATAATTATTTTTTACGCTTTGAATATTATTCACTTTTCTTCATATTTTATATGTCTTTGTCACCTTTTCCAGACATTTTGTCATTTCCTTCGAATTTCACTCGTTTCTACTTTACATAACAAACAATTTTAATTATCAAATTAAACCGAAATCCAGAAGCACCTGCAAACGACACAACTATTCGTAAAACCAATAGAGAACTCTTCGGCAGTTAATGTCGTTTATAGAAATAGGAATATTTATTTTCATCGTGGCTTGTACTAATGGAATAGTGGTTAGAAGCCTAAACCATTCCAAAGACTGGTCAGGTTCCAAACTGGAAGCACATGCCTGTCAGGCTACACTGAACACCTGTGATACAGCGAAACAGTGTCTGTAGATGAGTACATATATGCCCTGGCTAACCTGGATTAAGTACTGTGACAAATGAAATCACCAGCTGTTATTAGCGATAATGCAAAGTTCTTCGTGAAACAAAGAGAGCACTCTTCGGTAGTTGATTGTATTTGTATAAACAGTAAGATGTACTTTTCTCGTGGCTTGTGTTAATGCGCAGTGGAGAAAAGCTCTAACTGTCAAAAAGACAATCAGATTTCAATCTAATCTCAAAGCATTTGCCTATCTCTAGTCTCACCGAAGTTCCGTGAATCAGTGTAATACTTCACAGATAATATATACATATATATATATATATATATATATATATATATATATATATATATATATATATATATATATATATATATACATATATATATAATATATACATATATATATAATATATACATATATATATAATATATACATATATATACATATATATATAATATATACATATATATATATATAATATATACATATATATATACATATATATATATAATATATACATATATATACATATATATATATAATATATACATATATACACATATATATATAATATATACATATATATACATATATATATAATATATATAATATATACATATATATATAATATATACATATATATATATAATATATACATATATATATATATAATATATACATATATATATAATATATACATATATATACATATATATACATATATATGTAATATATGCATATATATATAATATATACATATATATATATAATATATACATATATATATATATAATATATACATATATATATAATATATACATATATATACATATATATACATATATATGTAATATATGCATATATATATAATATATACATATATATATAATATATGCATATATATAATATATACATATATATATAATATATGCATATATATAATATATACATATATATATAATATATGCATATATATAATATATACATATATATACATATATATAATATATACATATATATATAATATATACATATATATATATAATATATACATATATATACATATAATATATACATATATATATATAATATATACATATATATACATATAATATATACATATATATGCATATATACATATAATATATACATATATATACATATAATATATACATATATATACATATATACATATAATATATATATATATAATATATATATAATATATACATATATATATACATATATATAATATATACATATATATATACACATACATATATATAATATATACATATATATACATATATATATAATATATACATATATATACATATATATATACTATATATATATAATATACACATATATATATAATATATACATATATATATATAAAATATACATATATACACATATATATATACACATATATATATAATATACATATATATATAATATATACATATATATATAATATATACATATATATATAATATATACATATATATATAATATATACATATATATATAATATATATATATATACATATATATATACATATATATATACATATATATATATATACATATATATATACATATATATAATATATACATATATATATACATATATATAATATATATATATATATATATATATATATATATATATACATATACATATATATATAATATATACATATATTGATCCGTAAAAAGTTACTATTAATTGGCACAACCGAAGTCCCTTTCTACGACTATAAGGGAAACATCTATATCCAAATTGACGGAGTTTCTATGGGATCGGTTTTTGGACCGATCTTTAGTATTTTTTACATGGGTGACCTCGAAAATAAAATATTTAATGTAATTACTAAACCCTTTATTTAATTATATCCTTATTTTAGCAAGCAATAATGATGAGATGAAAAACTACAAGACATTTTTTTAAATAAGTCTCTACTTACATTCACCCATGAGCTTAATTTTAATAACAAAATTCTGTTTTTAGATGTTCTCATTGACTCTAACAATAAAACATTCATCACTTCTCCCTATAAAAAACCTACTTCTATTAATACATGCATTTTTAGTTATAAAAGCGAATGCACATACGATATAAAATTGCAATGATTAAAAATCTATTAAACTGTCCAAAGCTAGTCTCTTCAACCAAAAAAATCCTTAACGAATCAAAAAAAAACATTGAGGAAGTCCTAATTAATAATTGATTGGCCAATTATATTGTAGACGAACAAATAAAATTAATGATTAGAAACTTAGACAATACTAATAATAATCAGCCAAATAATTCCCACTACATAAATCTATTCTACTGTAACCAAATGCATTCAAAACTTAAAACTTTAAATTGGATGTAAAAGCTCTTAAAAATATAATACATCGCTACATATCTCCCATCAATTCTGCTAATAAAATAAGATTCATCGTGTATTACAAAAAAAAATGAAAATATCGAACCATGTAGCAAATAAAACTTCTCAGACTCAAAACACATTAGGAAGAACCAATGTAATATATCAGTTTCAATGCTTCATGGGAGAATGTATCTCCGACAATAACAATAAAACTAATTCTTACATCGGTTTCACAACTACAACACTTTCCTGAAGACATCTCTCTGCCACTAGCTCCATTTGCCAACACCTAAAAAAACATGACTATCTACCTTCTCAATATAGACACATACTAGTTAACAATACTAAAATAATACACCATGATACCAAAACCAAAATATAAAAAATTCTTGAAGCCCATTACATAAAAACTAAACATCCCACAATCAATAATGTAAATAACGAAACTAGTCACAATATTTTAAACTGTCTAGCATAGTAATAAACGTTACCAAATTCTTAGCCATTAAGCAATTATACGTTTGAATCTTGAACGCGCTTACAACATAATGAAATTGTTAACGGTCAAGCAATCAAACTTTTGAATCTTGCACGCTCTTAGAACGTAATCATGATCTCATGTAACATCTCAATATTATAGACACTCCTTTTAAGTTGTACATTACTGGCTGTTATGATAATAATAATAATAATAATAATAATAATAATAATAATAATAATAATAATAATAATAATAATAATTATAATAAAAAACTCAACAGTAAATACATATTTAAAAAAAAAATTAACACCGCCTGAAGATGATTTGACGAATCAAATTGAAAGTACTCGCAAACAAGGAAAGAAAATGAAACAAGAAACACATGGAACTTACATACCGAAACACTTAATGGACCATTCGGAAAATTGAAAAAATAAAAGGTCTTATCAAGCAAAAACACTCCGTCTTATTTAATAATGTTTGTCTAAATGAAAATATGCTGCCTAAATACACACACAATATATATATATATATATATATATATATATATATATATATATATATATTGTTAGGATAACTAAAGATTACACAGTTATGTCCCTTGGGCCATTTGAGAGTTATCGCCCCTTGTCGAGTGGCTTGCCGGAGTGAAAAGTAAAGATTGACACAGATCAGACTGGCTCATATTACATCTCGCGTTACAGCGACTAAATAACTCATTTCATTCTAATTACACTTTTAATAAATCTGTTAAACCTTTCTGTTGAAAAGTCATCCATTTTGTTTTACGAGTTATTAATTATTATAACCTAAATTACATGGTTTACAACAGTGGCGACGAAGGATGAGATTAACTTACAATTAAAAAAAATGGATTCTACAATCAAAGAATTATTAGAACAGCAATTACGGTTAATGGAGTTATTTTCAGAGAAATTTTCCACACCTACATCGTCGATTTCATAAATAAATCTTAGGACATCTACAGATTCCATTTCACAAACAATAACGGAATTTTGTTATGACCCAATGGCAAATTCGACGTTCGAAACATGGTTTGCGCGTTTTGAGGACATTTTTCGAGTGGATTTCAAAGATCAAGCTGACGACTGGAAGGTAAGACTTCTGTTACGTAAGCTTGGGACGTCGAAGCATGATCTGTATGTAAATTACATATTACCAAATCATGCTCGTGACTTAAATTTTCACAGCACAGTGTAAACCCTCACTCTGATTTTCGGTGAGCATATTTCATTATTCAATATGCGTTTTAATTGTCTTAACATAACGAAATCTTCCTCGATCGATTTTTCAACGTATGCAGGACTTGTAAACAAAGAATGTGACCGTTTTAAAATCTCTTCCATCATAGATGCTCAGTTCAAATGTTTGTGTGTGGTTTGAAAACAACAGACGAAGCAGACATTCGCACAAGGGTTTTGTCAAAAATAGAACAAAATCCAGACATAACATTGCAACAAATTGCGGTGGAATGCCAGCGTCTAGTGAATCTAAAACATGATTCAACTATGGTACAACAAGCATCCGCATCCATGGCAAACACAGTTCGAAAACAATGTCGGCCCACCTCACCGACTTCAAAATCAGTCCAGCCCCCAACAGCTTGTTGGAATTGTGGCAACTGGCATTTTGTGCGATACTGCACCTTCAAGACACGCCGCTGTCGCAGCTGCAATCGACTCGGACATAAAGAGGGATTTTGCACCCCTCCAGGACGAAAACCAACACATAATAGGCAAACCTCACACAACAGGCACCGACATCAACACAGTTCAAAAACAAAGTTTTTCAAAAACAAACAGTCTGATCGGAACTTTTCTTTCAAAACAAAAATCAAAACGAAAATATGTTACAGTACAATTGAATGGCCATCCTATTCAATTGCAGATCGATACAGCATCAGATATAACTATTATATCACAAAAACTATGGGAAGCCATAGGCCAGCCTTCATTGACACCAACAAATCAGGTAGCACAGAGTGCTTCTGGAGATTGTGTTCACATCACGGGTCAATTACACGCTACCGTCAAAATGAAAGGAAAAACGGTGTCAGGCACCGTATACATAACAAACTCATGCCATAATTTGCTGGGACTTGATTTTATCGAGTTACTAGGTCTTCTCGACATTCCACTCAACCAAATATGTGAGGTGGTGTCCACATCATCACCTCAGAGCAGTAAAGACGACCTCAGCAAGAAGAAACAGCAACGGCGGCGGCGGAACAATCGACCAACCACCAACCTTTCGTTTGGACCAACCTTTGGCTCCACTTCAACAGGAACTCCCACAATAATATCAACACCAATGATTACCACAGGGAATCCTAAAATCACCACAACATCAGGACCTACTTCAACAACATCAGTTCGATGTGAGTCTACTAAGGGTATGACTGATAAAACCCTCATACCTGATGACTACATTAGTGGAACACCAAACACACCAAACTCTCCAGTAAGTGATGGCAGACCTGATGGACCTGGATGGATTGTACCAGCGCCGACTACATCTACTGACCCCAAACCTAGCATCACCGTTAAACTGACTGATTACCCTCAAGGGGTAGAGCTGCTCAAGGTTGATGTGACCGGTAATGCTGAGAAAATCACGATTCTTGTACAACGTCCAGACTCAGAAGATTTTGTAGAAATTCCTGATAGCACTAAAATCACTGGTCCATTCATCTCAACCACATATGGCAATCAAGGTGATTTTGGAAGAAAAGGCAGTTGATCAGAATCCAGACTACAAAGTATGGCTGGATATTGAAGCATGTTTCCATTTGCCAACATCTCCAATAACATCATCTACATAGACAACTACCACAGCAGGACCTCGACCAACCACCTCCTACATGAAGCAAGCACCAATTCACCATCGAGTTAATTACCCACCAGAGGTGTACCAGCCAGGACCTCACCCGTCTGGTGGTCCAACAGCAGCAAGGTTCGGGTCCTCGCAATACAACAGTCCTAAGCAGAAATTGCGCACAATGTTGCGTGCGCGTCAGCGATCACCTCAGTGTTACATTCAGCATAACACACGTTTGGTCGCTACCGAACCATTCTCAATCCAACGGACAAGCCGAATGATTTGTAGACTCATTCAAAAGAGCACTACTAAAATCAAGAGGGGAGAGAACAACAGAGGAGATACTACATGCTTTCCTCCTTTCCATATGGAATAACACCAAATGGAGATGTGAAGAATGGTTTATCACCAGCAGAGGCACTCATTGGACGAAAACTCTGTACCACACTGGACCCTTTACGTCCCCAGCCACAAAGGCAACAACCAAGCCCTAACAAAACAAAAGCATTTTCAGTTGGCACACCAGTGTTTGCTCGGAATTACAGACCTGGCCGGCCAAACTGGGTACCAGGCATCATCCGCAAAATAAATGGACAATTTCTGTATGATGTTCAAGTCGGAAATCAATTCTGGGGCCGGCACAAAAATCAGTTCCGTCTCAGATACTCTGTAGGCAACTTAGTGGACAACAGAACAACCATTCCATTTGATTTGTTAATGGACACATTTGAACTGCCATCTCCACCACCTCTCATGCAGACAAATTCAGATGAGAATTATCAAATTCCTTAAGCTTTTCTGCTAGATTTGAAAGAAAGCTGAATTACCGGATGGTAATTCAGCTTTTTTTCATTTCATAGACCTTTAAACTAGCACAATTACTACCCTTTTTTGTTCAATTTTAAATTAGATATTCATCCGCTATTTCAGAAACTCCAAATGAGAGATTTTTTAAAGATTCTAACTGTCCATTTAAGCACAATTGTTTGTATCTCTCTCTCTTGCACTTGGTTCACCGGGTATATTCGCTAGGTAGTTTTTGAAATTCTGTTATATGAGCCAGATTGCTCTAATAATTACTGGAATCATGGCAATCTTCCTAAGATTCCATTTTTTATGTCGTACATAAGACCTTGCTATTTAATTATCTTCTCCCTCTAAGCTCGGTTTAAGCCAGCATGATTAGGTAAACTGACTTCAACTAGGGTTGCTACTTTCTCCTTGTTTCATATTACTATGTCAGGTTTAACAGCAACATTTTCTAGGTATGTAGGAATTGCGTTGTCATAATGGATGGTGTATGCCTTATTTCCATCAGTTCTTTCTAGAATCTGCTGCTACTCTAGATGTTCAGTATTTTACAGATGGTCCAGTGGTTATATTTACACACTCCATTTGTTGCATTGTATATTAGCCGTCCTCCAGCCGAACTTTGCTACTGGATGTCAAGTGGCTCACACTCTCTACTTCTGTGTAGTAGAACGTGAACTTGTTCTTCTTAAATGCATTGTTCATCAAGAGCCTTACCCGTTTATATATTCCTGATATATTACCCCAGAAAATATTTCGCACGTTGTTGATTGTCCCATTCTTCCAATTTTCTGTTATAGAAGGTCTTGGTGTATTTCTGGCGGCTATTTTGGGCTATTTCCGTGACAGGCTTATTTGGTGTTTCTGTTTGATTTGTAAGACAGTCTTGTCCAAACTGTTTGGCCAGTTTGGGACTGGATGGTTGTTTTACTGGAACTTGTTTTTTTATGCTGATGCACCATCATATGGTTAGAGTTCTTGGAGCTCATCAGATATTCGCCAGTGTTTACAATAGTGGCTCGATGTTGATGGTACATGTTTGAGACACCCATACTCCCTGCTCCCCATGGCAGTACAGCCTTGATAGACACTGGTTTCTGTACATTACTCTGTGCAGTGTAAACATTTTTTTTGTTTTAGTGTCTAGCGATTTGCAAAGGTGATTGAAACAAAAGGAGAGTACAGGAAATATGGGGAGACTTGTTGTTACTCAGACTCCGGGGAACACTAACTTGCATTTATGTAACTATTCACTACTACTACTACTACTACTACTACTACTACTACTACTACTACATCATCATCACTACTACTACTACTACTAGAACAACATCATCATCACTACTACTACTATAACAATAATAATAATAATAATGATAATAATAATAATAATAATAATAATAATAATTGTTAAGTAGCTTTTTCTTTTTCTTAAAAAAAAAACGCTTTTACCACGTATCTTTTCGTTTTTAATATTTAAAACTAGTCAGATATGATTTAATTGCCCAAAGTCTGACAGAAAAATCAGTTTTACTTATGGAATTTTTGAAAATTATTGTCCAAAATATAAAGACTTGTATGTGTTTTATAATCCGGCGTAAATTAGCCTAGAAAACTTATACTATGTAGTTAAGTGACATATATTTATAGATATATTTTTTGTGATAGTGCACATTTCACCTTATGAAAAGGAGATAAACACTATCCCTGTTACAGGATCACAGGCAAACCAAGCCTAGGCCTGGTGTAGCCACATACACCAACATATGAGTAATGCACAATAATAACAATGAACACCGTGGGACCCAGAAGAAAGATCCCAGTGTCATGAAGGGCAGGTGCTCTCTCGATGGCCAACATGGGGGACCCGGTCCGCATCCTGCGAATCTTGGCTCTTTGGATTTTAGGAACGGACAAAAAACAAGTAAGTAACCCCTTTAATTCCAGGTATGACAAGGACACAGACCAAACACAAGAAAGCAGGAATAAAAAGAAAAAACCTAAAAAACATAGAAAGAAATGGACTACAAAGGAGAACAGACTGGTAATGCAATGCTACTACAAAAGTCGCCACCCCACAGAAAGAGGCTGCCGGAAGCGAATGAAACATCTATGGAACACTGCTAATGGTGGATACAACCTAACAAAGGATAGCAGACCAAGCAAAACAGATCATCAAGAGAGGATGGTTCTCGGAGATAGAACTCGGAAGAGGTCGAAGACTACGAAATCACAGATCTCACCGAAGTAGAACTCACAGAGGAAGAAGAAAGAGAAGTGGAAAACATCAAACGATACATGTCCGAGAACAAAACAAATTCCCCATCTCTAAAGAACGAAGATTGGAAGAAGTTAAAAGTTGAAACAGAGGCAGTAAACAAAGTACTTGCGTAAATCCAAATATACACTATCACAGACCTAAACAACTTGATATATGCGGGGGCAAAATCAATAAGTATGAAACTAAAAAAAGAAAAAAAAACCTCCTGGCCAAAAGAATGGACCGACAAAGCCTAGATGGGAAATCAGACTGGAAACCCAGATCACCAAACTCCGGAAAGAAGCTAACATCGTAAACAGGATGAAAGAGAATAGGAAAGGATGGAAGGGCAGAAATCCGGTTCACAAGGAAAGAATGAATAGAAACATTAAGAATTAAAACAAAAAATAGCAGCAATAGAGGGAAGACAGGCGATACAGATACAAATCTGAACAGTAAAAACAGAACAGGACCTTTGAAAACAATGAAAGCCAGTTTTACAAAAACGTAAACGGAGAACGAATAAAAACAGAACAACCGGAACCGACAGAGACAAAACACTTCTGGAGCAAGATATGAGAAAAGCCCAAACACACACAACAAAAAAGTCAAGTGGTTGAAAAACATAAAAAATTAACTACAGGAAATAGAAGAAGGAACAGAAACGGAAATTAATAAAGAAACCATTAGGGACACCCTAAGGAAAATGACAAACTGGAAAGCACCAGAACATGATGGAATACATGCATATTGGTTAAAAAATTCACGACCCTACAGTGCCAAAACTGAGAGGATGTATCCACAAAACAGACATACCAGAGTGGATGACCAAAGGAAGGACAACGCTTATACAAAAAGATGCCAAAAGGTGAACGACTTCCAAGCACCTACAGACCAATAACCTGTTTACAAACAATGTAGAAAATCCTGACGGCACAACTGAGAGAACAAATTTACCAACCCCTGAACAAACGTGGATTACTCCCCGAAGAACAAAAAGGATGCCGTAAAGGGAAAAGAGGGACGCATGACCTGCTATACATCGATCAAAAGATCCTGAAGGATGGAAAAAACGAAAAAAGATCATATCCATGGCATTGATTGACTACAAAAAAGCTTACGACAGAATCCCTCAAGCATGGATAATTGAATGTTTGAATATATACAAAATACACGACAGGATAATTAATCTTATTAAGAAAGCAATGGGAACATGGAGACTGGAACTGACAGCCGGAGGACAACATCTGACTGAGATAAAGATACAGAGAGGCAATTTCCAAAGAGATTCCCTATCACCACTACTATTTATAATAGATATGATGCCACTCAACTACATACTTAGAAAGTGTGATGTTAATACAAGTTTACAGACACAGAACTAAGATTAAACCACCTGATGTACATGGACGACCTGAAACTATTTGCAAAAAGCAAAAAAGAACTGGAAAAACTGATAAATATGACCAGAATATCCAGCCAGGACATCCAAATGGAATTCGGAAGGGAAAAGTGTGCACAACTAGAAATAAAAAGAAGAAAACTGGAGACAACAAAGGGCATAGAACCCCCCCCCCCCCAACTAAGAGGAAATTAGAGCGCTAGACGAACAGGATAGCTACAATAATCTTGGAGTTCTAGAAGTAGACACTATCAAATCTACAGAAATGAAAGAGAAGATTGGAAAAGAATATCTGAGAAAAACATGAAAACTCCTAGAAACGAAATTATATAGCAGGACTCTAGTAACAGGAATAAGCACCTGGGCACTGGGCAGTAGCACTAGTAAGATACTCTAGAACCATTCATAGGCTGGACTAAAGAAGAACGGAGGCACCTTGACCAGATGACTAGAAAATTAATAACCATGCACAACGCACTACACCCAAAGACTTTATATGAAAAGAAACGGGAGAAGAGGACTGGTAAGTATAGAAGATTGTGTGGAAGACTCAAAAAAGAGCTGGAGAAATACATAACTCAGAAATCCTTATCACCGCAACAAGAGACACCGTTCCAACGTGCAACTCGGGAAGAAACACAACTACATGTTCGCTTCAGAAGACTGACAAGTGAAGAAACCAACAAAAATAGCTGGGTATGGCTAAGAAAAAGACACTTGAACAGAGAAATGGAATCTTTATTGATGGCTGCAAAGAACAATGCAAATAGGATAAACTACATAACAGGTAAAATAAATAAAACTCAGGAGAATCGTAAATGCAGACCGTGTGGACAAAGAGACGAAACAGTAAATCATATAATAAGTGAATGTAGCAAACTAGCCCCCCCCCCCAAAAAAAATACATGACTGCATGAGGAAAGCAGTACACCGGGAACTGTGCAAACAATTGTATTTCGAACACGCAGACAAATGGTACAAACATAAACCAGAAACAGTACTGGAAAACGAAAACACACAAAATCATCTGGGATATTGATATACAAACAGACAAACTCATACAAGCAAGGAGACCGGATGTTATAATAATCAACAAGAAGGAAAGATTTTGCAAAATCGTAGACTTCGCCGTTCCAGCAAACCACAGAGTGAAGATCAAAGACACGGAAAAACGAAGCAATACACGGAACTAGCCAGAGAACTGAAAAGAATATGGAGCATGAAAAAAGTCAGTATAATACCAATAATCGTAGGAGCACTAGGAACAATCCACCCAAAAAACTGGAAAAAGACTGGGAGAAATTGGAATCAAACTATATAAAGGACGGCCATGATCAAAACAGCTGCAATCTTAAGAAAAATCCCTGAATGCGGAAACCAACCCAGGCACACGAAATCTACAACAGGACGAAAACAAAACCACAGAACGAACATCAAATAACAATTAAAGAAACAGAAAACGCTTCCCCCCAAAAAAACTAAAAAAAAAAATACTAAAAAAATCGTACCAGCCTAGGCTGACACCACACAGAATATTTGCATAGGGTCAAGGAGGATGAGAAGAGCGAGGAGAGACAGCACAAACCAGACCTCCACTAGAATTGCAGAGAGTACTGGGACCTTGGGGGGACTTATTGCCACCCAATTCCCAGAGAAGACAAATGGTCCTTATCAGCGAGTAATCAATGGTAAACGGTTGTTGCGATACTGCAATATTATTTACGGTCGCTATCGAAAAGAGGTGGAGAATACTGGAAATCTTAGGAGACTTGTTGTCATGCAGACTCCAGGGAATACCACCGGTTGTCGTTGAGCAATCACTGATGACTTGTGTGAGAACTCCTAGTGAGTGCAAATAATAATAATAATAATAATAATAATAATAATAATAATAATAATAATAATAATAATAATAATAATAAAGCTATCCACACACAGCGAATTTAGTAAATGTGTGTTTGTCGCCAACACTATAAAGGGCAGAGGTAACAGTTTGTATATGTAATAAATAAAGAAGAAAGAGGATCGGAAGGAGGCGCGTGTTTTAAATGTGAAGAGATAAAATGTCGGCCGCTGTAAAGAAAGGCAGTTTTATCGGTCGGTTAGGCATGCGTCTCGATGCGTTAAATTAGTGTCGGTGAGATTGCTTTACGGACTGGCATCAAATGTAATATCGAGAATGAAAACGGGTTAAATCGATCAGTAAAAATGATGAGTTGTATACGCAATGGGATATAGAAGTGTATGTAAGTCTTTTCTCCCTTATAGATGCAATCACATGTGTATATATAAACACTGGCAAATAACACAGCCAACGTAAAAAGGTTTCTGTCGCAATTCCACAAGTAAACATATTTTGCACAGATACAACAGCGCAATCATTATGACATAGGACCCATTTGGACGAGGAGGCCTTTATCAATCGATAGCCACATTATTTCTAAAACGAATCCTATGAATCTTTGGCTGTTTACTTTTTTATGTAGAGAAGCTCGAATATTTGCAATATTCTCATACAGAGAATAGTAGACAATTTATGCTAGTTCATATCTAATCAAATACAGTTAAAATGTTGGTAAAAAGTGTGAATTAATTATTCTGTACAAAATACTATTTCTCATAGAGTAATTTAATATAATCAGAATTTTAAAGTTTAAATAATTTTACTCATATGTAAACGAATGCACTCTCAAAATTAGATGAAATCACAGACCGTTCACATTTCTCAATCAATGAACACCATCGTTTCACACATGTATATTCGGGGAATATTACGCTTTCCTAATTGTTGACAGGTAATTATATTATTATATATGGCAGGTCCCCTTAGTGATGATTACTGTGTGACGATTCAAATTGACATTCACAATTAAAACTGGAATTCAAACACAAGAAATACGACCTTTTAGTCTTAAAATAAAATCGTTCCCACCGAAAGAAAATAAGTTGATACTTTTCGCCCAAAAGAGTGTTGATCTTTATTTCTTTTATCTAATCATTCTATAATTATTTTAACGTAAATTAACCAATTAATAGCGCACGAGTAAAATACCTCATTGTGTCAGTGAGAGAGAGAGAGAGAGAGAGAAGGAGGGAGAGAGAGAGAGAGAGAGAGGGGGGGGAGAGAAGCAACGTCTCTTCTGTGAGAAAGGGGTTGTATGGAAGAAAAGAAACTACCCCACTAGATGTCGAAGTCGATTTTGTACTCTGTCAAGGTAGCAAAGAGTGTGGGACGTCTTCAGAAGTGGCTCTTATATAGGTAGATGATTACATCTGGAGCAAAGTACTTTCTGTGGCGTTAGGATGACCCAACCATTTTCCCAGCGACCTTAGCAACATACTGGACATAAGTCTTCCATTTTAGATTTGGGGTGAAAAAAACAGTCGTAAAATATTATCAAAACAAGTCTTTTTAAAAGAGAGATACATTCATTTTGACTGGGATAAAACAAGGGTCAAAGCATTGTCGGTGAAAGAAGAGAAGTTTGGTTTTAGGTGTTAAAAGTAACAAGCCACTTTTTTACCATATGCACCACATGCTCGAAGGTCCGAAGAGAGGGAATTAACGAGAGCTTGATTATCAATGCTCTTCGAGGTTCAGCAATAGGCAGTTGTGTTGTCTGGAGAAATGTCAACGAATGGTCCCAGCATATGATTTGACAGATCATTGATGAAGATTAGATTGTTGACTACAGAAGAGATCCTTGAGGCACGCCAGCGTTTATTCTATGTGCTTCCGACCTCCGTCCAACAACAACTACTTTTATAAACTTATCCGAGTGAAAGGATTGATAGTTGAAAAGATATTCTATTGATGGAAATTTTGTGAAGCAGCACTTTGTGCCAGACCTTATCAAAGACCTTTGATATGTCAATAACTATTGCTGTAGAAACAAACTCCCAGCCAAGAGATTTGCTGATCCTATACCATATTACAGTAAGCACATCAGCAATCGGCCTTATGCAGCTTACTCATGACGCATAGGAGGCTGATCGCAATGTACTGTGATGCAGAGGACTGATCACTAGTATGTTTAGATACTGATCAGACCAACAAGGTTTTCAAAATAGATAAAAAATGTTTCTTTTAAACGACAATTTTATAATTTTGTTAGAATAAGGAAAGTTCGGTAACAGCTTCTTAAGCACTGGAATTTTGCCATGACCAGTTGTCTTGGTTACATCGAGGTTTCAGATAAGTTTTGCAACGCCCCTGCCGATGTATGACTATCATTAAAAGTATCTACAGTCACTAAGGGAAATTCATGAAGTTTGTAGCAAATAGAAGATAAAGAGAAATATTTTTCAGAGATCAGTGAAAAGAGAATGAAAATGAAGTGGAAATAAATCCAAAGACGAGAATTGTATGGTGATCAGTGAAGAGGACACTGTCAATTTATTATGTTTAATACAATTTAAAACTATATATATCTATCTTTTTTTTGACGTATACCAGGGCATAAACCCGACGTTAACTGTGAGCAAAAATTTGGAAACTGAAAGTTCGAGTCATTTGCTATTTTTTCTAATTATTGTTATGGTGTGATGGTTATCTCCCCTATTTCGTGATTATATGGAATCTTCTAGACACAATGTATAGAGGCGCCTACGAAGAAGTTTCGAAGCAGTCTCGGAGCAGTCTTTCTGCGACATACTATTCTGTACTTCTATAAATACACATTCTTGTAAATATACAACCGTGTTGTCTTATTATATATCGGCTCTTCAAGGTCACAATATTGGCGACGAGAACTCGGACTTATTCAGACAGAACGTAACCCGGTCTTATGTTGCACAGAACACTGATAACGAAAATTTGGACTAATGTCTGATAACCATTACTAAAACTGGCAATGTTGCATTTTCGAAAAAAAAAAGACTTAAAAATGTGAATTACAAGAGTAACAGTGAGAAGTTAACAGCTGTACTGGATATTCTAACATACAAATCTGCGAAAGGAAACACTCCAATGTCAGAAAATAGGATTGAAAAAAAACTTTCTTTCAAGAAAGTACGACGAATAGGATTACAAGTCATTTTTAACACGAGATTTTGAAATCTAAATCGTTTGACTACAGAAAATAAAACCAACAAAAGGTCTGTCGATTTTTCTTGATTTTTAGTTGTCTTTCTTTATCAGGAGCATATTATGTTTGAACAAGCTTTTCTTTTCGCTAAGAATTGTTATCTTCCATTAAGAAAAGTAACGACTGTGTAAAAAAATAAAAAAAGTAGATACAGAAAGGTCGGTAGACTTTGTTTAAATGACGAAAAACTGAGGAATTTAAAATTCCTTTGAATGAGCTATTAAAAAATAAAACTATTGTGTCTGGACGACAGAATGCCAGGAGGCATTTGAAAAAAATAAAAACTATCCTCACATAAGAATTATTTTTGACACAACAATCCAGATGTCGAAATCATTGTAACTACTAATGCTAGCGCGTACAGCATTGGAGCTTGCATATTACACAAAATGGAAGACGAGTCGCTAAAACCTATCGCCCGCGCGCCTCGTACATCACTACCAACACATAAGCTACTCACAAATCGAGAAAGAAAGCACTGGTTATTATTTTTGCAGTCCCCAAATTCCATCAATTTGTTCACGGAAGACATTTCGTGTTGCAAACCGACCATAAGCAACTGCTAACGATTTATTGATAAAGAAAGGATTACCTACGCTAACCATAAACAGAGATGGAATAATGGAGTATCTTCCATCGTCAAAAATTAGTCATGCTGACGGATTAAAATATGCTGAAGCCCTTGAAGACACAGTGATTGCCTCACTACAAACTGGGTAGAAGTAAAAAATACACTTTGTAACGCCATTAGGAAGCGTCTGAAGAAATAAAAAAAAGGAGAGCACGATTAAAAAAAGTTCACGAAGCATACCGACACATTTCGGAAGTGTATTTAATCTGTAATGAAGTACAGCGATCGAGTGGTTATTCCTGCAGCATTACATAAAAGAATTTCATGTCGGTCACCTGGGAATTTTGTGAATCAAAAGTCTCATGAGAAGTTATGTGTATTAGACAAGCATAGGCAAAGACACTGTAAATACGGTGAAACTATACAAACGTTGTGCTTTGGCAGCGAAGACACCTCCTATAAAGTTTAGACCCTGTCCCAAAACTGACCGACCATGGTCTAGGATTCACATAAATTTTGCTGGCCCACTATGTGGTCATTTACCTAATAGTGGTGAACAGTTTCTCAAAATGGGCAGCAATATTAAAATCTAAGAACCCAACTCCGGAAGTAAGCATTAGTTTTTTTTACATGAATTGTTCGATCGGTTCGGGGTAGTTGACTGTATTGTATCGGACAACGGAACTCAATTCACGCATAGTGAATTTAAAATAGTCTGTTAAACCTTTGTAGTAGAACATATCTCGATTGCGCCGTATCATATGAGGAGTAATGGTCAAACAGAACGGTTAGTGGATACGGTCAAAAGACCGCTCAAAAAAGCGAAGGGTAGACCTACCGAAAATGCAATTCAATAATTTCTGAAGGTATATAGGATAACCCCAAATTACAATGTTTCTATCTTCCACGACGCCAACAGGAGCAATGTTTGCAAGTATGATTAAAACAGTGTTTGATAGATTATTGCCAACCCATACAAAACCAGGACGTGGATAAATGTCACGATTGGACGCTTCAAAGATGGAGAAAAAGTTTTCTTTTCGATGTTCAAAAACAATAAATCCTACTGAGAAACAGGGATAGTGGATACATGATTTACATGGTAAAGGGGCCCAAGTTTACCCACAAAAACACAGTAACCAGATGTGGAGACGATATTGAGATGCTATCGAGAATAATACTCTCTAATAATTGTCATGTTCGACACATTTGAGATACTAATCACGAAAACAGGTTCTTAATAACGAAGATCTAAAAGCAAACGTAAGATAAACCCTAAAAGGAAAAATGTAATGACTCCATACGGAGCAAGGCTAAAAGGGAGTGTTATGGTGTAGTGGTGATCTAACCTATTTTGTAACTATATGGGCTCTTCTAGACACTATGTATAGAGGAGATTACGACGAAGTCTCGAAGCAGTCTTTCTGTCACATACTATTCTGTACTTCTGTAAATACACACTCTTGTAAATATACCACAGTGTTGGCTTATTTATCATCGACCCTTCAACGTCACAACAATAATGTGTAAGAAATTAAAATAAATTTTAATTTCTTAAAAAAATGTAGGAACATCATACAAAATTTCAGTTTTGAAGATATTACGCCCGAGAGGCGCTGAATCATTCTCTAGTATATAATAGTAAATGTTATATATGAGAGAAAAATCCAACAGTTCACGGGCGCAATGTCCTCAAAACTAAAATTTCGTGTGATGCTATTTCTTATAAGGAAATTAACTATTACATTTTCTATACTGTTGTCTACTAAAAAAATATGTACATACGATAAGAATACCCGTTAAAAGACGGACAACATTAATTTCGCAAACAGAAAAGTTTTACACAACTTTTATGTACCCTTATGAAAATGAAAATCAAGATATAATATTAAACCTTATGTCTAGAATTTTTATTCTTATTTGATCAACATCCATTACATGATTTTGATTCTAGAAAATGTCTAAAATTTAAGGCTTAAGTTTAAAGGATCTTCAGAAGAAATTAAATTCAGGGAAACTTGCTTAATAGGTGTCTTATGAATATGGATAATATTCAATGCAAATCTGAAATATTTTGATTTTTAAATCGAAGTTGGTGCAGAAATTAGGCCTCCTTAAAAATGCTGTCAAATACTTTAAAGAAACTGAAATTTGGAGAATATTTATTAATTAATACCTATTTTAAAAATTTTACAAAAATCAGAGGTACCTGAATTTTCACGAATGACTTCCTCTCCTCTGCATAAAATTAAATATAAAACTAAATATATCCTAAATTATAACCCCTCCTTCCTATGCTTACATGCAAATATGTAAACATACTTAACTTTATATAAATAGATATGTTGATTCCTCTTTTGCATATATATATATATATATATATATATATATATATCACAAGTTAGTAGCAACACCTTGAAAATTGCTCGAGAGTAAGTTTTGCAAGAGATAATATTAATTATGATATTTAAATACTATACTAGTAATGTATACTATATAAATTAAATAATGTATAATATATATATATATATATATGTGTGTGTGTGTGTGTGTGTGCTAGTTTGCAAGGAATATGTTACAGTTAAGAAATTAACTTGTGATAATATCTATATTACATTGAGGTATAATGGCTGAATTATGCAATTTGTATTTAGTAAGCGGTGGCACAGCTTAATGAAGGTAATAGTTAATCTTCCATAGAATGAAATATTAAGTTTTAAAATATGTTTACTCTTTACAAATATTAATTGCTGTGAAAACTTTCTCTGTGTATTCTTGTCTTCCGTGTTATTTACAGAATCAGGTGATGGGTCCATTTCTTTAGGGTTTGCTGGAAGGTGAAGGGAATTGTTTTCGACGCGAACGAAAGATTCTATTGGTTTATTGATTTTAGTCGAATGGCCGAATGTCAGCTTTTCTGACAATTAATGAAATAAATGTTTGCACATAAACCATTTGTAAACATTAATCGATTTGCAGTGGTACAAGAAGCAGAGAAAGAGATAAAAACTTCAGCCATTTTATCGCAAACATTTATAGTCGCTCAGCAATATACGTATGTCCAGTATCACATGGTATTGGCGCAATGCAATACTGCAACATGCACATGCATATATATATACTAGAAGAATACCTGTCCCAAACAGAACAGTTTCGCACCTCCTTTAAACCATTTTATGAAGATTAAAATAAGATATTATGATACTAAACGTTATGTCTAGTATCCTTATTCCAATTTTGACCCAATGCATTACATGATTTTGATTCTAGAACATTTCTAAAGTTTTAGGCTTAAGCTTATAGTACATTAAGAAAAAATATAATTCAGGGAAACTTACTTAATTGGGGCTTAATGACTATGGATAAAAGTTGTGTCCAAATTATATCTCCCAAAACTGAATTTTCACGAATGGATTCCATACTTTTTTACCATGTTTGCAATAAACTAAATTAAACTAAATATCGTGCATATTACGCCTATCAGCCGTGCTTTAAACATTCATAATGCTCGGTTAACTAGTTTAAGAGTGAATCCTGTATATACACAAATGTAAATACCTAACTTTCTATAAATAAGTATATATCCTCTAAGTGATGAATTTTCTTTTCTGGTTTTATTTGAATTTTACAAAAAAAACAAAAAAAAAAAAAAAAAGAAAAAAAAAGAAGAAAATTGTGTCCATTAAAAAGACAATAACTCCCAAGCTCTAAGTGTAGCGAACAAAATTTCAAGCCATTTTAGCCAGATTTCAAGGTCTTTTCTTCAATGCGTTCACTTTTTAATCTTTATATTAGTGTGAACTTTAAACCTCGGTATCCGTGAAATAATGTCATTTTAAATTAGAAATTATGACATCGGTTATGAATTCTGCGTTCGTTTTTTTACAATCAATTTTTTTAAAAAATAGCAAAATAATTAACTAATTCTTTAATTATTCATGGGGCTGAATAATTCAGATTGTGCGAGAAACCCGGAAGTGATCGTTTAAAAAACAAACAAAAGCCACGTAAATGTAATAATAATAAAAAAAATATTATCCTACTAACTAAGACGGTTAAAGCTAATAACATCAATTTCTGACTTATTTTAAGCTAATTGAAATCACTGTGTGTTCGATTATCGATTTATGAAGTTATAAATTTAGTAAAGGTCTGCATAGAGTGTAGATATTGTTACCTTACCTAACTATTTCCCTTTTCTCATCCAACAGCTCTATTCATATCTATCTTATTCCTATATATACATGTCTAGGATTAGTTGATTTGTGTAAATGCAGGCAATATATATGTAAATGCAGGCAATATACAGGGTGGTCCAAAAGTGGGTTTACAGTTATCATTTAATATTTGAAGTTTTTTAACTAGGTTATTCGAAAAACTTTAAATAAGTTAAATATTTAGTTTAATAACTGTAAACCTACTTTTGGGCCACCCTGTATATGCTCAAATAGTGCTTGATACTTTTTTTTATTTAAAAAAAAACAAAAACAGAAACCACCACTTTATCAAGGCCGAGGCCCACCGTGGACAAGTGTTAATGTGGTTTCTATTTACCCCCCCTCCAAGAGATTAGACACAAGTGTCATGTGGGTTTGATAGAAACGTTTTCAATGGAATGACTTGGATTTGAACCTGGCACACCCAGGTTCTCAAGTTCTTGATACTAAAGTAGCTATTAATAATGCTGGCACGTATATGTGGGTTGAAAGTGACTGAGTATACTCACACTTCGATGTAAACTAAACAGCATATATATAGATGTATATATATAGTGTGTCAGGTTATATTGAAAAGAAATCAATACACTGCTCGATCGCAGAGGAGTGAGAGCTAATATAATTTATTTGAAATCGTGATTTCACTTCATTCAGATCGCTGACGATTCAACTGGCCATAGGATTAAAATAAAATGAAAAAGTCAGCCCATCTGGATGAAACCGCGGTACGTTTCTCTAATATGTAACATATAATTTTCAAATAAATTATATATATGTATATATATATGTATATGTATAATTATAAATATTTGTTTATCTACGTACGTATACGTTTCATCCTTCCGGAATCGTCAGTGTAGAGATACATATTAAAGCCAGTCGTACGATGCGATATATATATATATATATATATATATATATATATATATATATATATACATATATATATATATACATATATATATACCTAGGCAGCATTTTTTCATTGATGCATGTTTAATTAAACAACAGGTACAATCCCCGTTTGTTTCTTTTTGATCACCCTTTTCATGTTGACGGACTAATGATCTAATGGTTTGTTCGAGGAACTCGTCAACACTGTCATTAGTCCGTCAACACGAAAAGATGGATAAAAAGAAACAAATGGGAATTTCCCCTGTTGTTTAATCATATATATATATATATATATATATATATATATATATATATATATATATATATTGTTTAATTAAATTTTACGTACATAAAAATAAATCAATGGACACGTGTTTCTGGATATTAGCCGTCATCAGAATTGCGTCATCAGCATGGCTAACCTGGGCAAGGATCGAACCTACGATATTACTGTCTGCAGTTTGACGTTTTACCACTAGACCACAAACACCTTAATGCAATATTCTTTACCGCTTAGGAAGTGGAAAATACTAAGAAAACAGCTATGTTTCTATTGCCATTAAAAAGCAATAAGAAAAACTCAAGCTGTCTGGTTTCTCAATTTTCAAAGTTTATCATTTCAACGACGTTTCAACTGTAGTAACCCTTATCTCATTATTGTACACGCGCGTGTAAGCTCGCTTAGATAAAGATCGGACATAAAAAAAACAGTTTCTTCAGAAGATCGTTGATCTTCGGCTACACCGTAATAATTCGAGCATGCAGCAGAAAAAAATGAAAAAGAAAGAAAAATATTGTTTGTATTACCATGAATAGGGTTTTATAAAACCGAAAATTTGGATAAAGAAAAATGATTTGATGAATATTTCATAAATTTGACAAAATCACGCGTCAAGTTGTCTGGTTTCCAAATTCAACTGCAGTAACACTAACCTCATAATGGTACACACGCGCGCCAGCACGCTTCACTACAGATCGGATAAAAAAAAACAGTTTGGATAAAAAAAATCATTTAATAAATATTTCATTAATTTGACAAAATCACACGTCAAGTTGTCTAAGTACTGAATTGTCAAAGTTTATCATTTCAACGACGTTTCAACTGTAGTAACACTTATCTCATTATTGTACACACGCGCCCCAGCGTGCTTCACTACAGATCGGATATAAAAAAAAAACACTCGTCAATAAAACCAGAAGATCGTCGATCTTCGACTACGCCGTAAGACTCGACCATGAAGACGAAAAAAAAAAAGAAACAGAAAAAAAGGAAAATATTTACTATCCTATTATTGTACACACGCGCGCAGCGCGCTTCCTCTACAGATCGGACATTAAAAAAACAGTTTCTTCGATAACACGAAAAGATCGTCGATCTTCGGCTACGCCATAAGACTTCGACCATGAAGAAAAAAAAAAGAAAAAGGAAAAAGATTGTCTGTATTACCATGAATAGGGTTTTATAAAACCGAATATTTTGATTAAAACATAAGTTCGGATTCTGCGCTCGACCCTTAGCCGGGGACTGTGCCGGGCGGGGACTTTGACTGGGGCGGTACGTCTGTCAAACGGCAACGCAGGTGTCCGAAGGCGAGCTCAGCGATGATGGAAACCTCGCGAAGAGCAAAAGCTTGTTCGGTCTCGATTTTCAGTACGAATACGGGCCGCGATCTTTTCCTAGCGGAGAGCTCCGTAGCGTCGAGAGGTGTCAGAAAAGTTACCACAGGGATAACTGGCTAGTGGCGGGCAAGCGTTCGTAGCTACGTCGCTTTTTGATCATTCGATGTCGGCTCTTCCTATCATTGCGAAGCAGAATTCGCCAAGCGTTGGATTGTTCACTCACTGACAAGCGAACGTGAGCTAGGTTTAGACTGTCGTGAGACAGGTTAGTTTTATCCTACCGATCGATACGTGGACAACGTCGGCCGTGGCCACGGCTATTCTGTCCAGTACGAGAGGATCCGCAGGATCGGAGCAACGGTTTGCGTGCTCACTCGAACGAGCGGCAGTGCCACGTTGCCTCCGCGACCTCTCATTATTGTACACACGCGCGCCAGTGCACTTCACTACACATGGTACATTAAAAAAAAACAAAAGAGTTACTTCAATAAAACCAGAAGATCGTCAATCTTCGGCTACACCGTAAAACTTCGACCATGAAAACTAAAAAAAAAACAAAATAATAAAAAAAAAAAAAAATATTGTCTGTTTTACGATAAATAGGTTTTATTAAACCGAATATTTGGATAATTTTTTTAATAAATATTTCATTTATTTGACAAAATCACATGTCAAGTTGCATTGTTTCTCTATTTTCAAAGTTTATCATTTCAACGACATTTCAACCGTAGCAACACTTATCTCATTATTGTACATATGATAAATATTTAATTTATTTGAAAAAATCACACTTCAAGTTGTCTGGTTTCTCAATTTTCAAAGTTTATATATATATATATATATATATATATATATATATATATATATATATATAATGAGAGAGAGAGAGAGAGAAACTTTAAGTTAAAGAACTAAAGCAATTAAAGATATGCCCATAATATCAATTAATACAAACATTTTTTGTCAACAAATGACATATGTAAATACTGCAGATAAAAATAACCGCAATGGTTAACATGTTATGTCAAACATAGCTTTCATATTATAATTAATAGATTATAAAATGTACGACATAATTACAATTTTAAATATTATAGTCATGATATGAAAAGCAACACTTAAAAATGTTTACGTACATTTCAAAAAATCATTTTTTTATCATTATTATTTCGTCAAAGTGAATCAAGCAAAACTTTAATGGTTAATGATTTTGCTCATCAACATATAGACTTCATTAATTACAATTATGTTTACACCATTGAATATATCACAAAATAAGGCAATTATTCCAATAAGGAGGATAGTCACATGAAAATCATAAAAACACTCGAGAGCCGCATCAAGTGTAGAAGAGTACCGATTATACTCAAATCAGTTTGCAATCGATTTTTATCATAAACAAAAATTAATTGACAAAAATAATTAAAAAACAAAGTATGATGGTGATATCTTAAATACCTATTTAGAGTAGAATTCCAAAAATATTCCATTGCAGAATTACGGTTCATTACTTATCTTTGATATTTTCATTTTAACCGTTCAATTTTCTCCAGAAATGCGTCCTCACATCTATTTGGAACTCTAAATACAAGGGAGGTAAACAACCTAACCCCACTGGGATCTGTGCTAAGGGAAACTATCCAGCTGCTTTTAAAATATCATCTATACAAACAAAATCGATGAAAAGGAAATAACACCTATCATTCATTTTCTTAAAAACCTTAATCAAAGTTTTAGTACTACTAAAGCATTATTATTCATAGCTTGCTGTCATATCTCTATCTCGTCAAAGTTTGCAATATTATTCTTCAATATAAAATACTTAAGGTAAAGCTTCCTCAACTAAATTGACTATTTTATAATTTAATACAAAATAGCGTTTAAACATTAATACTAGTCTGTTTAAATAACAACTTTATTTGGTAGTGATTTACAGTCTTATTTAATTGCTTATCCATGAAAGGCAAAACTTGACAAAAGGCGGATTCTTCATATGGGAAAAGTTAATTCATAAAATAAATAAATAAAATGAAATCAAAATATTTCTTGTACTAACTGAAGTGTAAAAGGGACATTTTACGTAATTCGATTCATAACCTAAACGATTTTTAATTATTATTCGTAAAACTACGATTGATATTATGTGATCTAAATAGTCACAGTGTATCATATTATTTTATGGTGTAAGATATTTAAGGTATAGTAAAAAAAAAATGCATTTAATTGATTCGTTTATATTTTTATGTTTACTTATTGTGAACAGTAACTCTAATAATGAGAGATTTTTTTTAATATGATGATGTTTCGCTTAATAGTGATTCTTACTTAGTTACTTATTTCACAAGGAGGGCAAAATCACAGAATAGGCCGATCCATGATGCGGGGGAACTTTATCTTAAAATGAAACAAATTAATGAAATTAAATTAAAATTAAAATATTTTTGTGTTAATTGTTGTAATGCTAAAACTCATTTTACTTTATTAGGTTTTATAATATAATATTTAAAATTTTAATTATGTTATTGATTTAATAATCTACCGAATTATATCCTATACATACTGATAGCTGTAAGTTTTTGGACCGGCTGAAAGTGTTTCCTATGAACTTATATACACTGCTCGATGACTTCTAAAAACATCTCCTTGGCATTTTTCTCAAATTAAAAAAGTTAAAGAAGAAACAAAAGTGAGAGAAAAATGAAAAATTCAACTCGTGATTTGAGTTGTCTGGTGATCTCTAGATGCATGAAACTTTGCTAATGCTCCATTAAAACACTTAACATAATTAAGTACTATATATATATATATATATATATATATATATATATATATATATTTATAAATTTTATATATATATATATATAAAATTTATAAATAATTTAATTATTTAGCATATATATATATATATATATATATATATATATATATATAAAATTTATAAATAATTTAATTATTTAGCATATATATATATATAAAATTTATAAATAATTTAATTATTTAGCATATATATATATATATATATAAAATTTATAAATAATTTAATTATTTAGCATATATATATATATATATATAATTTATAAATAATTCAATTATTTAGCATATATATATATATATATATAAATTTATAAATAATTTAATTATTTAGCATATATATATATATATATATAAAATTTATAAATAATTTAATTATTTAGCATATATATATATATATATATATATATATATATATAGAATTTATAAATAATTTAATTATTTAGCATATATATATATATATATATATATAGAATTTATAAATAATTTAATTATTTAGCATATATATATATATATATATATAAAATTTATAAATAATTTAATTATTTAGCATATATATATATATATATATATATATAAAATTTATAAATAATTTAATTATTTAGCATATATATATATATATATATATATATATATATATATATATATATTGTTTATGAGAATTCCAACACGTATTATCATGAATTAAAAAATCACGAACCATCAACTTTTATTATAATTAGTCGCATCTACTATGACCTTATTTTATCCTTAGGGGTACCTAACCATTATTATTAATACTAGAAACAGTATGATTCCTCGGTCGGATACTTTTTATATTAAATATAATGTAAGTGTTGAATTGCTAAAACCCGATTGGGACAATTTCTGGTTGACGTACGCTACCCTACCCCTAAGCAGGAGGAGGAGGACGTAATGCGTGGGAGAATGGTCTCATGTCAAATGAACATATACAACATTACCCTTTGAATTAAATACTGAAAGTTAATACATTAATCTTAAATAGGATAGTAATCGGGATTGAGCATTAAAATCGTACAATTAATAAGAGGTAACTTTTGCTTCAGACAGAAAGATTTGTTGCCTAGAATATTTATTCAATGCTGTAAAGCATTAATATATTACAGTAAAAATATTGTTTTAAAAATATGGATTTATTTAGAACTATAAAGTTTATATAATCACAATTCTTTAGCATGTATTTCCTTTTACATTTTCTTACAACTAATTGAGCTGAACTTTAATAAAAAAAATCTAAATTGTCAGCGTTAAAGGCTGTGAGAGAACGGAGTCAGTTTAATGAACGAAACATGTCTGAAATCGTTCGTTTTCAAGTGTGACCTTTCGTGATGCCACACACAATAGAAAATGGCGCCCCAAAACATTGCCCATACGTCGTTCTCTACAGACAGAATTACTAAACCAATGCCATTACTAGTTTTTCTCCATTTCCGTTGTTTGTACATATTTTTTTAATTTTTCTTTACTTTCAATTTCAATAGTTTATTCTTGATTCTGTCTATTTTTTTTGCGAAACCGGGACAAAATGCCAATAAAAATAGAAAGAAAAATTGGGTTACTTTACCAAATACTAAAACAACACTGATTTTATTATGTTCTGAGCTTCGATATTTGACATTTTGTTGATTTTTGTGGGCTGGGTAAAGAGATGACGGCAAATTCACGATGGTTTAAGAACTAGTATCATTGATGTCTATCATTAAGAGCCAAAATATTACACTTACATTAGAAATGGAATACATTGACCAATATTAGTGTGTTTTGTCTATTCAATCTTTATTTCTTCATGAAACATGTAGGTAGGTTTTGCGTTATTTAAGTTGATTTTAATCTCTATATCAATAAAATTGTGTGACGATTGTGTGTATGTGTATTTGCGCGTGTTTCTCACCTCTATATGACTAACATATTTTTTATTTACTATTAAAGCGATTTTTTTATTGAAATCAAAAACGAAATAGCGTAAAGTACTAAAACAAACTTTAAAATGTCTTATTTAAAAATTAAATTTATCACAATGTATTTTCTGTGTTTCGTAAACAAGTCAACCATTTTATTTTTTTTAATATTTGAAAAAGAATGTATTACTTTGTGTTACCCTTCGAAATTTGAAAATAATTTGAAAGTATTTAAGCTGTCGAATAGAAAGTATTTTCTAACTTTAAATTTTCAGCCATTCCGCATACATCGAAAGTTTTCGAAGCTATTTGCATGAAATAATTTTACAAATAAAGATTAAACCAACATTTATACCTTAACAACAATTAGATATAGCTGTATAAAAATTGGTTCAAATAATAATTTAATCACCAAACGACATGGTAATAATTAAATTTAACTTTCAAACTCATAATTAAAAATGCGAAACAAAAAGTGAAGTGAAAAGACTTCCAGGCTAGGCCAGGTAGGTAGAGCCTGCATTTCATAAAAAAATAGTTAAAAAATAAACGTTCGTAATTGTGTTGCATCTATAAAGACGCAACACAATTACGCACGTTTATTTTTCCATTTTCTGACATTTTCTGTTGAATATATTGAATTTTTCAAATATTTTCTAAATGTTATAAAAACACCTATTTGACTTAATTCTTGCTTATTATATTCAAGTAAGTAAAATTGATCTGAAAATGAAATCAGACAGTGGCTAACATCCGGGCGTTTACAATCACATGAGTCAGCCATTGGTGACCATTTATTGGAGTGCAAATTGTGCACTAGAGGTTACTCTGATGAGGCGTTTCTGTTTTGCACAGGGCTCGTTCGAGAAACCATCTGAAGCGGTTGAAATAAAATTACGTTAACCATCCATGTGTCAACAGAAGGAGTAAACCCAATGTAGAAATCATGAGTGCCTGCCTCATTTTTTAACCCCCATTCGCTAATTCCCCTTATGAATTTTTTGGCCACGCTTTCCTCCGTGATTTCATCCCCATTATATTGTCCACGATCAGTAAAAATAACATTCTTTTATTCATCTGTTCATTAATTATTTCTCTTTTAACCTTATTGCTAAAACACAGTTTTTAATCTGAAGAAATAGATTGTTTGATCCCCTCTTGTGTTTTTTTTCTGTTTTTACTTTTTAATAAAGGCATACCACTTTCTACATAATTATGGCTATTTCGCCAATATTATTGAAGTGTGTGTGCTAAATTTTGTACCTACAAAAATCTATTTAAAAAATTGATGACCAGGTACAACTGAACCATTATAAAAAGTCAAATGAGGTTATTGGATTGAGGTTAAGATTGTTTCCCTTCAATCTAAAGTGTCTTTTCTGTGTGGGTGTTTGGCGAATCACGTCCTACCAGGATATATCTTCAGAAATGTTTCGAAAGTTAAGACGATTAATGCATTAAGCGAGCCTTTCTAAAAGATGAAATCGTCAATCTCTCTGCTATACTGGTTTCAGTCAAATGCAAATATCGCCAGCTGTGGGGCTTTTTCTGGTTGGTCTTTCTTTCACAAAGTACGATTTTCCTGATACATTTCGGCTGATGATATTCTACATAAAATCAAACTTGTCTCCCCCTTTTTTATAATTTTTTTATCAATAAGAGCTTTGGCTCGGGTCAGACAAGTGAAATACATATTTTCAATCTTTTAAAAATATTCCTTGTCTGATACCGAAATAGTTATCCTCTCACGGGCCTTGAATTTGGTATTCTTGCTTCATGTATTAATAAGAAAGTGATTTTCGCTGAATTCGCATTGCTGTACTTGCAACTTAAGAGACACGTACCATATTCGTCTCAGGATGTAGCATGGCTGAGAACACGTCTTGTTGATCTCACCCATCTTTCATGGACAGGTCTATTGAATCGAATTTCTTCGTGTGGCGAGATAATAACCTTAAGGTTATTAAAGCACATAAGTCCAACAAGGACATTTCATTACTTAACATTACAAAAGCTCAGAAATCGTTATTCTCGATCACATCGACTATATAAAAACTGACAAGTTACTTAGCGATTTTACTAAATTTAAACATTTAGGCAATCCAATTTAAATGATAGGACACTTAAGATTGAAACCAAATTGCAATGCCGTTTTCTTAACCGCTTTAAAAGAGGATGGCTTATCAAGGAGATGTATGACACAATTCGTCCAGGGGAGTCCGTACGTCCCAGGATGTATAAATTACTCAATGTCCATAAGGACGATGTTCCTTTGAGACCTATATTATTTATGGCTGGCACATCCCAGCATGAACTGGCCAAATGGTTAGCTGAAATCCTCGCACCTGTTTTGGAGGTATACTCTGGACACTGCATTCCTGACTCTTTTCGGCTTGCAGTTTATTCGTAAACTTAGGTGTTCTTCAGATACTGAGTGCCTCTGTTCTTACGATATATCCAGCTAGTTTACTAACCCGTGCCTCTCTATTCAATTATCGGCATTTGTGTCGATAGTCGTTATCGTAGTTCCCTAGCTAAGCTGCCATTTCCTGAGAATATATTTGCTGGGTTTGCTACTAAGTCGGTTGAGTTTAACATCGCCAAATTGATGGGATAGCAATGGGCAGTCATTTGGGTCCAGTGTTGTCCAATTTTGTTAGATTTCAGGAACAGCTTTTGTTTCAACAGTTTCCGAAGCCATTGTTCTATTTCCGC
This sequence comes from Sepiola atlantica, assembly GCA_963556195.1. Classification (NCBI taxonomy): domain Eukaryota; kingdom Metazoa; phylum Mollusca; class Cephalopoda; order Sepiida; family Sepiolidae; genus Sepiola; species Sepiola atlantica. The sequence continues at coordinate 49,240,821 of OY744544.1, forward strand.
TATGCGGATGATATTTTTGCTATATTAAAATCTCACATAGACGCGAATGAGTTACTTCAGCAGCTAAACCTATTTCACCGTGCATTCTAATAGAAGAAGATGTTAATAATTCCTGATATTTTTTGTCGAAAAAGCGTACAAATGCATTTTGGCCAGCCTATACAGAAAGCCTACATTTATAGGACGGTATATCAACTGGGATTCCTTCTACCCCAAAATCAAAAATATAAATCTCATTAAAACGTTAATTGGACTTTGTTGATCTGCTTTAGTTCTAAACGAAATGCAGAGCTTCAAAGAATAACTGAAACCCTCTCTTCCAATAGTTACCCGTTACACACCATTGGAATGTGTATGAAACACAAAATCGCCTCGTTCAAAGGTGAATAATATCCCCCCAGATTTCCCCTTTATGTGAAACTGCCATCTGTTGGTACTACAAGTCAGCCCTGTCTCGCTGTTTTTTTTTTACAATGTGCAAACGGTGTTCAGGACTCGAGGTCCTTTCCACATTTTTGTAAGTATATTATTAAAACCATTCAATAAAATCTTGTTTATTATTTTCGCGGTTAGTGTGAGGCTAACTACGTGGGATATATCATTCAACGCGCAGAGGTCATAATTTCCCAACATTTCCCCAATTCGTTACTCAGGAACAGACAGTTGCACACATCCGGGCGTTTACAATCCCATGAGTCGGCCATTCTTGGCCATTCATTGGAGTACGAATTGTGCACTAGAGGTTACTCTGATAGTGCGTTTTCTGTTATACACAGAAGAAAACAAGAAAACAAGATTCTAGAAGCGGTTGTCATTAACTTGCGTCAACAGTACAAACAGAAGGTGTACAGTGACAATTTTGAACTCATGATTGTACGTTGAGATATTTACCTCATTTTTTAACCCTCATTCGCAAAGTCCCATGTGTTTTTTAACGACGCCGCTTTCATCCGTGATTTCACCCCTCCATTATATTGGCGACACCTACCTTGACCGTCGTGGTAGAAATAACATTTCTTTTCTTCCTTTGTTCATTAATTTCTTTTCTTTTTTAAATCTGAAGAAATAGATTACATGATCCCCGTTTTCTTGTGTATTTTTTAGTAATTGTGGCTATTTCGCCAATATTATCGAAGTGTATGCTAAGATTTTGTTCCTACAAAACTCTATTTAAATCAATCTACATATCTAGATTAATATTAACAGACTTATTAGAATTTATTTTTCCTTCGATCATATTGGTTTCATAAATTTTTCCTGGGAATATCTAGGCATTTTATTCGTTTTATGCGTTACCATAGAATAAAAGGGAGATTATGTTTACAACCCTGAAATCCATGTTACCATTTTATTCTTCGTTTTTATTTCTATAATTTAAATTTACAGGTTATAAAAAAATAAAGTATAATGTTGTATTTGCTGTTTATGACGTACGGCGTGAACACAGACTTCACAATATTATGGTAACAACGGCAATAAAAAATAATACCAAACATCGGATTCATCGTACAATTTTAGTCGAGACAAATTGTGTTTGATCTTGGTGTAGGTCTTTGTTTTTAATTGTATCCCCGGTCAGCTATATAATTTAATTTAGTAATTGAAAGAAAAACAACAACAACAACAACTATATCTAAATGAATAAATGCGAAAGTTGAGCTAATTTCTCGCACGAACGGTAAAGTCAGAACGATCTGTTTCCGATTAATTCAACTTATTTAATAGACTAACCATCTTTTTCATATACCGTTTATATAGATGTGATATCAGATTCGCAAGGTTTACTAATTTGCATATTGGTTTTGTAAAAGTTAATTTTATTAATTAACTATCATTTAGTATTTTCTTAAGTCAATGATTTTTTAAATTTAAATATAACAAATGTTCTGTTTCGCAATATTATTTTATTTTCGTGACAAATATTTAGCATTTGTGTTCAAACGTTTTCTAACGTCGTTCAAAAGTCTCAAACATCGGTCGCTCTCAAGAAAAAGCGACCGACTCGAATTTTGTAAATTGCCAGTGAAAAGACAAATTTGTTTCTTCTCTCTTTTCTTTTCTTTTCTTTTCTTTAGGTCACATTTAAAAGGTAAATAAATGTTTCGAAATTACCAAAATGTTAACGTTTCGCGTTTGAAAAGTTTATTATTTAAAACCAGCATGGCTACCCGGTATTGCCCGGGGGAATAGTAATTTATTTTTATCAATAAAAATCGATTTCCTATTGTTGTTACACGCGAGGTAAATCTTAATGTACAAACCGAAAACAACTAATCGAAGTGAAACTTATCCCCCCATAACACCCCACCACCAAATAAACAAATACGCGAGTTACATCTGACTAAGAAAAAAATACCCGAGTAAAGTTAAAAAAACAAAAACGTGAGATAGGATTTACTTAAGAAAATAAACTAATCCCATCTCTCTCTGGCGCTCTCTTTCTCTCCCTCTCTCCCTCTCTCCCTTTTCTCTCTCCTGTTAACGACGCCGTATTATTATGTTATTGTTTTTTATTATGTTTGAGACAATAGTTTCGTCGATAGTAAAAGAGTAAATGAGATGCTGAGAACAGATACTACACTTTGAATTATTTATTTGAACAAAATTTAAATTACGAACAATTTAGGCATAAAGCGATCAAAAATGTGGGGAAAATGGGGGTCGTTGGTCATCATTGGTCAACATTTATAAAAAAAAATGTCTTACTCTTAACTAGAACCACAATATCACATTTACTCATGGGGTGCATCCAACTTAAAATATCTTCAAATTGTTGAAAAAATTAAAATGGGGGAGGGGGAGTGGAATCTTAGGGAAAGGATTAAGAAAATATAAAAAATATGTGTTCATAACTCGGCATTTATAAATGAAGCCCCACCCCCCAAAAAACTGATTTAATCTATTATTGTATTATCTTTTAATGGTGGTGGTAGTGCAGTATCGGTTCTGTTGTCATAGGACCGTCCTCCCAGAGATTACCTCTTCCTTTTTTTTAATCCTCCCAGGTCTTACATCCTCCTGTTAGGGAGCGTTAATGTAGTATCTGTTCCTTTGTCATGCGACCATCTTCCCAGGGACTACCTTCCTTGGGGTGGAGCAGATGGTAGTGTAGTATCTTTTCTATATTCACAGTCATTACCTTCTGCTTTTATGGGGAGATCCTCCCAGGTATTACCTCTTCTATTTAGGAAGGGGTATTGTAGTATATGTACTGTTGTCATGATACAATTCTACCAGAAATTACCCCCTTCTTTGAGGATTGGTTAGTATATATTAATTAATACCTTCTCCTTTGGAGTTCAGTGTATGTAGCTCGCTCATCATAATTTTATCTTCCCAGCCAAACAAAAGTATGCGACCGGAGAGAGCATATATTTGCTATATAAAATATAATGAATGCTTCTGTGGCAAAGGTTAGATTACATCTTAGAAATAGGACGTCCTAGTGAAATAGTAAGACCTTATTTAGAATCTGCGAGGAAAGTAAAAATAAAACCACTAAATCATATTTTAAAACAGCAAAAATGTAATTTTTTTCTATGAAACAGAAAAACACAAATACTTGCAGCTATGAGAATACACCGTACAATTAGTACACTTATTAAAGAATTATTCCTTAAAATTGACCATTGACTCATCCCAAACCATACTTTTTGGATTCAATTCAATATAAAGAACATTTTCGTAATGGACATAGCATATATATTACCCGACGTGACATATGATAAAAAGTAGGCAGCTATTCGACCGACTCAGTTCAAGCCAGGCCTTGAAAGCAATTACAGTTGAAAGTTGTACTTGCAAATATTACAATTTTAATAGACAAGTTATTTTTTTTAAATATTTGCAGAATGTAGATTTTAATATTTACGTTAACCTAAGGGCTACTTTTATTCTTCTGGATAACGCTGACTTAACTCTACGACAATAAACAGACGTTGCATTTCTTTATTTCTAAACAAATACACATTTTCAAAGCCACAGTTTTTGTTAAATAATCAATAGTCATGCTTAATAAAGTTGAATAAATATCAAATATTCTACGCAACAAATACGAAATTATATAGGTAATATTAAATTATGTATTAAATAAAAATAATATTTAAATGACCAGACAAAATATGCGTTTGTTTAAAAAGTTTAATTTATCAAATCGTGCAAAGGTTAACTAAAACGAAAGTTTATGATTGAACAAGTCTTGAATAGGATATTTATTTTTAGTAAATATATAACATTTTTAAAGTGAATAAAAATAAAATAGAATTCTACTTTCCTGAATAAATTTACATATATACAAAAAGAGGCAATTTTCATTAATTTTACTAATTTAATTAATTAATCGAATGTATTGTGATGCGTAACAGTCATCAGTGTTTGTATTTTATTGCTATTGTAGCACGCAAGTCTTTGAATTATCAGAGATTTTTTTTCTATTGTAGCACGCAAGTCTTTGAATTATCAGAGATTTTTTTTCTATTGTAGCACGCAAGTCTTTGAATTATCAGAGTTTTGTTTAAGAAATCAATTAAAGCGAGATTATCATAGAAATTCACCACAGCCAAATAAATGACACTATCGTTGAAGATGTAACAATAATGAATGTTTCCTTTGAAAAAGTAAAATATATAAATTATATTAAAACATCGAAGGTTCCCTGTGTTGCAACGGGCTTTCAAAATTATTTCTAAAATAATGAGTTTTTCTGTTTCGCAAAATTCAAACACACTATTAAATGTGATTTGATTATACATTATTTAGCAACACAAAACAAATTTATTTTCTTTTTAGATTTGAAAAAACAATTAATAATGCGGCATCTTATTCTGTATCGGCAGCATTATTGCTTCTATCGTAGATTCTTGGAAACATTTTTTAACGGTTCATATTCTTTGTTATGCGTTTTACAAATAAATCCGAAACTATTGTGATCCAACAATGTATTTGAACAAACGAAATAAAAAAGAACACTTTACATAAAGCTATATACATAAAGTTATTTATATAAAGTTATATGCATAAAGTTATATGCATAAAGTTATATACATAAAGTTATATACATAAAGTTATATATATAAAGTTATATACATAATTTAATTGAAGTAATTAAAAGACATGCACGAATATTTTTAACTAGCTGTATCTACCCGGCGTTTTTCCTTTCGTTTTAGTTTCGCTTTTTTATATACTGTTTTTTTTAATAGGATATTGAAAGTTACATTTAATTATTACGTTATGATTTTGCAATTCATCGAACCAATTTTAATACAATTATGATAATTTTTTTAAAGGTAATGTTGTTTTAATTTCTATTTATAAAATTATTGGATGTAAACAACTTTCAATCTTTTAATACATGAGGATTTGATACGAAATCCATATTCATTTGTGTTTCAACTATGAATGTATGGCTGACTTGTTTACGAATAAACGCAAATTCATTCTGCTTGTAAGCCGTGAGGTAGCTTACCACCGTCTGGCAACGTAAGGACAAGGCAAAGTCTTATCTGAGCTTTACTTTTCCATATTGTATGAAGTATTCCCTGAAGTTATGCCATGAACACGTTGATACCTCAAAAACTATTTATCTCATCAGGCTGAATTTTGCATCGTGGTTACTGTTATCAAAGAGCATCAGATTCATACATCAAATTTGGAAAAATCTGAAGTTGAAATTCCGTCAAAGTTTCCACGTTGACCGAACTTTTCAAGGTCAATACCAAAAGTCAAAGTCATATAAGATACGTGACTTCATTGATTACAACGAGTCTCCACGATGAACAGAACCAAAATAGACCAAACAAACTGGCTCGTAATCATAATGCGGCCTAAAGCAGTAGCTGAGAATGAATATGTTATTTCAACTGAAGCGAAAACTATTATCTTTATTACCAGCAAATGGCGAATTTTGTTCCCTATAATCTTGTGACATTTTTTTGCGAATAATATTTCCATTCTTTCATTTCGATTCTTTCAGTCTTTATCAACCATCACTTATTCTGCGATTAATCCACATTATTTGTGGCAAACTATTCGCAAGCATAACACCGGTTATATTGCTCCGATCCTTTCAAAGAATCGACCGATCACGTGACTCGTGTGAACAGCAAGATAGAAAACAAAATGGCGGCGTCTTTGAATTTCTTTTCGATTGTAAGGTGTATCAATGGAAAGGGACGGCAAATAATTTGCGATACGAATGTAAACAAAACGGATTTGTTCGTTGATCGCCATAAGAAATGGGTAGGGTGAATTCGTCCGGCATTATCAGTCGGCGTTAGTTTTGGAACAAAACAAGTGAAATGTTGTTTGTTATTGTTTGCATAATAGATGAAACGCTTTGGTAAAGCCGGCCATTTTGGAGAGTTCTATTGCGATTCTATTAATAGTGATATGATTGTTAGCAAAAGCGATGACATAAATAGCGATAATACAAATTGGTTGGTCGGTCATACAATGCTTGGTGTATTGGTCAAGTGTAAATGAGTTAAGAAGAAATAAAATTTGGTAGTTCGTCTCCATTGATAGAGGAAAAAAAAGAAGAAATGAGAGAAATAGAAAAAGGAGAAATGAAAAATAAAATAATATAAAATAACTAAAATGCTGTTAAATGGAGAATTAAATAAAGAAAAAATAGATGAAAATGGAAAATAGAAAAATTCATGTAATTATGAAAAAAATAAAAACAAGCAATTACAAATGAACAAATCGATATAAGAGAATACATAAATCAGGATGAATAAACAAATGTAGAATAAAAGAAGAGAATATAAAAATGATAAAGCAAGAAACAGAATGGAATGGAAGGGAAAATGAGAATATCAGAATAGAAAGATGAGAATAAGAGAATAGAAGGAATGGAGATGAGAATAACACAAGAGAAAGGGAAGATAAGAATAAAGAAGACGAGAAAAACAGAATAGAAGGAATAGAGAAGAGAACCCAAAAGAAAGAATGGATATAAGAATAAAGGAATAGAAAGAATAAAATTGAGAATAAAGGACCAAATAAAATATGGGAAGAATAGAGCAAAGAATAATGCAATGGAGGAGAATAATATGAGAATAGCGAAATAAAAAGAGGAAAATCAGAATAATGGAATCGAATGAATGGAGAATAGGCGAACACAATGGAATAAATTAATATAAGAATGACGAAAAAATGAGGGAGATGAGAATATCGGAACCAGAAGGATGAAATATTAGAATACTAAAATAGAAAATGAGAATAACAAAAACGAATGAATGTAGAAAAGAATAACCCAAACGAATGGGCAAAGAAAAAGAAAGTAGGAGAAAAGAATACAAGAGAAAAAGAGGAATGATGAGAATAACGGAATTTGGACGTGGAGAAAAGAATAACGAAATAATAGAAGCAATGGAATAACGGAAAAGAAAAAGAAATAAAAGTATAATGAAGAGAATAACAGACTAAACGAAAAAAAGGAAGATGAGAATAACGAAATAGATGTAAGAAAGACGAGAACTGCGGAATAGAAGAAAATGGCAAAAAAAAACGCAAATTAAAAACAAAACAAGGAATTGAAACAGATTCCATCGCTACAATGTTTGGGAAAAACAAACCAATGGTCCTTATCAGTGGTAAGAGGCTGTTGCGATACTGCAAGGTTATTTGCGGAGGTTATCGAAATAAGGTGAAGAATACTGGAAATCTGGGGAGGCTTGTTGTCACTCAGACTCCAGGAAATACCACTGATTGTTGTTGGTGAGCAATCACTGACGATGATCTGCGTGAGAACTCTTAGTGAGTACAAATAATAATAATCATAATCATAATCATAATAATAATAATAATAATAATGATGATAATTCGGAAGATAATATTTTGGCTTTTTGTTTGAGTTGAACGTAATTAAAATCCCCCTCCCCAAAGTGGCTAGTCACGTTAGAGAAAAAAGTTTCCGTTATTTTTTAAGGAGTCAATGGACATTTAAAGTTTCGAGCGTACTGATTGAAGACGTCTTTTTGGTAGATATACAATGGAAGCTGTAAGATTGTGAATGTTAACTTTAACTAATAAGATTCTGAGATTTCACTTCGGGGGTCGGGAGATGATATTTTTGCTTTTTGTTTGAGTTGAACGTAACTGAAATCCCCCAAAAGTAGCTAGTCACGTTAGAGAAAAAGTTTCCGTTATTTTTTAATCTCGTTTGATAACTTAGCATCAATTCATCTGGCACACATGAGAGGGAAATCTATCGTCTTTTTTATTATTATTTAAGAGTATCATAGAAAACGTATACTAAGTAATTAGGAAACATATATATATATATATATATATATATATATATATATATAACATTTTTATTCATTTTAATTTTTATTTATTTATTTTTTTTTATTATTTATTTTTTTATATTAATTTTATTTCTTTATTTTTAAAATGTTATTTTACTTTTTATACATTTTTTTTTCGTAAATGTGTCTTCATGTATGTGTGATAGTGCACCTTGGACTTCATGAAAGTGAGAGAAAACTATCCCTGTGACAGGATCACATGTAAAGTGTTGCCACAAACACTAAACTATGATAAATACAAATAAACGCGTGGGACTCAGAATAAAGATCTGAGTGTAATGACGGGCAGGTGCTTCCTCGGTGCCAACATAGGGGACCTAGTCCACATTCTGCAAATGTTGGCTCGTTTAATTTCAGGAACAAGACCACGGACAAAAAAACAGGTAAGTAACCCATCAAATTCCAGATATAACAAACACAAGAAAGCAAGAATGAAAAGAACAGACCAAAAAGCCATAGAAAGAAATGGACCACAAAAGAGAACAGACTGGTAATGGAATGCTACCTCATAGAAAGAGGATACCGAAAACGAATGAAAGATCTATGGGACATTTCTACTGACTACCATACAACGGCACAAAGGATAGCAGATCAAGCAAGACAGATACTCAAGAGAGGGTGGTTCTCGGAGATGGAATAAACGGAAATCAAACAAAAGATAAATGGCGTGACAGATCAAGACACACCACTTGACGAAAACTCACAGGAAAGAGACGGGAAAAACATAAACACAGAAACTGAAGAGGGCGAAAACGACAAAACTATAGAAAACATCAAACGATTAATGTCAGAGAACAAAACAAAACTCCCATCCCTAAGGAACGAAGATTGGAAGAAGTTAAAAGTTGAAACAGAAAAAGTAAACAGAGTACTCACGTACATCCCAACAGACACTATAACAGACCTAAACAACTTGATATATGTGGGGGAAAAATCAATAAATATGAAAATAATAAGAGAAAAAAAAACTGGCCAAAAGAATGGACAGACAAAATCTGGATGGGAGATCAGACTGGAAATCCAGATCACGAAACTTCAAAAGGAAGCTAAAACCGTAGATAGGATTAAGGAGAACAGTAAACGATGGAAGAGCAGAAATCCGAATCGCAATGAAAGAGTAAATAAGAAACATGAAAAACTAAAACAAAAGATAGCAGCAAGATATGGGAAAAGGCTGAAGATCACAACAAAAATGCTAAATGGCTGAAAGATATGAAAAATAAACAGAACAGAAACAGAAATTAGCGAAGAAACTATTAAGACAACACTAAAGAAAATGGCAAACTGGAAAGCACCAGGTCACGATGGAATACATGTGTACTGGTTCAAAAAATTCACGACCCTACATGAAAGGCTACCACAGAAATTGTGAGTATGTATCCATAAAACAGACGTACCAGTGTATCAAAGAAAGAACAACGGTCATACAAAAAGACGCCAAGAAGGGAACGACCCCAAAAAATTACAGACCAATAACCTGTTTACAAACAATGTGGAAAATCCTAACGGCACAACTGAGAGAGAAAATTTACCATTCTCTGAACAGCCGTGGGCTACTTCCCGAGGAAAAAAAAGAAGGCCAGAAAGTGAAAAGATGGACGCATGATCTGTTAAAAATAAATCAAAAGATCCTGAAAGAAGTTAAAAACAAGAAAAAAAACATATCTATGGCATGGGTTGACTACAAGAAAGCGTACGACAGAATCCCTCTAGCATAGATAATTGAATGCTTAAAAATGTACAAGATACCCGACAGGATTATTAATCTCATCAAGAAAGCAATGAGAACATCGAGATTAGAACTGACAGCTGGAGGACAACACCTGGCTGAGATAAAAATATAGAGAGGCCTTTTCCAAGGAGACTCCCTATCACCACTACTGTTTGTCATAGCCATGATGCCACTCAACTACATACTCAGGAAATGTGATGCCGGATACAAGTTCACAGACAGTGAACAAAGAATAAACCATTTCATGTACATGGACGACCTGAAGCTATTTGCAAAAAGCAAAAAAGAACTGGAAAAGCTGATGAATACGACCAGAATCTTCAGCCAGAACATTCAAATGGAATGGAATTCTGAAGGCATGTAACTACCCAACCAAGAGCAATTAAGGGCGCTAGGTAAACAGAATAGCTATGAATATTTGGGAGTTTTGGAAGTAGATATAAGCAAATCAACAGAAATGAAAGAGAAGTTCGGAAAAGAATATCTGAGAAGAACAAGAAAGCTCTTAAAAACCTAATCAAATGAATAAATACCTGGGCAGTATCACTAATAAGATACTCTGGACCATTCATAAGCTGGACTACTAATAAGATTCTCTGGACCATTCATAAGCTGGACTAAAGAAGTACTCAGGACCTTGACCAGGAAGCATCGAAACGGGACACAAACAGACAAAAAATGTGGGGAAAAAACAACTACATGGACGCTTAATAAGACTCACAAGAGAAGAAACCAACGAAAATAGCTGGGCATCGCTAAGAAAAGGACACTTGAACAGAGAAATTGAATCTTTACTGATGGCTGCACAGAACAATGCGATTAGGACAAACTACATAAAAGCTCAAATAGATAAAACTCAGGAAAACAGTAAATGAGGACAAAGAGACGAAACAGTAAATAATATAAAACGTAAATGTAGCAAACTTGCCCAAAAAGAATACAAGAACAGACATGACAGTGTGGGGAAAGCAATACACTGGGAACTGTGCAAACAATTGACTTTCGGATACCCAGACACATGGTACAAACATAAACCAGAAACAGTACTGGAAAACGAAAAACACTAAATTTTCTGGGATATACATATACAAACACATAAACTCATACAAGCAAGGACACCTGATGTTATTATAATCGACAAGAAGGACAAATCTTGTAAAATCGTAGACTTCGCCGTTCCAGCAGTCCACAGAGTGAAGATCAAATACACGGAAAAACGAATCAAATACACAGAACTCGCCAGAGATTTGAAATGAATATGGAGCATAAGGAAAGTTAGTATAATACCAATAATCGTAGGAGCACTAGGAACAATTCCGAAAATCTGGAGAAAAGTTTGTGAGAAATTGGAATCAAAGGGACAATTGATACCATACAAAGGACGGTTATAATCAAAACAGCTGCAATCTTAAGGAAAATCCTTGAATGCGGAAACCAACCCGCATAAGCTACAAAGGGTAACCAGTCACAAGAAATTTACAACAGGGAGAAAACAAAACCACACGAAGAACACCACAACACGAACCAAGGAGCAGAAACTGCAAGAAACATCACTTCATAATTCCTCCCCCCCAATAAATTACACCACACAAAAATGAACCAAAGAATAGAACTTACAAGAAACACCATAAGATCTCCCCCTTCCCTCCTCCCCAAAATAAATAGATAAATAAAAAAAAAATAAGGGTGCCGGCCTAGGCTGACACCAGAAAAATATTTGTAGAGGGTCGAGGAGGATGAGAATACCGAGGAGGGACAGCACAAACCAGACCTCTACTGGAAAAGTGCGGAGAATGCTGAGACCTTGGGGAGGCTTATTGCCACCCAAATCCCATAGAACAGTGGTCCACAACCTTTTTGTTGCCGCGGACCGGTAAGCGTTAGACAATTTTACCGCGGCCCGGGGGTAGATTGTTTACTTGCAACTTACATGTAGCATCGTACCAACAACATAACATGAAAATAAAAGCCCCGAAATAATAATAAATATATCATTAAAAAGTTTACATTAAAAATTTACTTTAAACATTCCTTTCAAAATAAAATACAGGTACACCAGAAAACGAATATAAAGTGCATGAACATTTTAACATTACTAGAACACCAAGTCAATGAGAACACTAGTGACTAAGCTTACAAAGCGTATGACTAATCTTATGACAAAGCGTACAAACTGAGATAAAGAGCTTTAAAAACTGCGCACATGTATGCAAACTATATTTCTAAACTGTATTTCTTACGCGGCCCGGTACCAATTGGTCTACGGACCGGCACCGGTCCGCGGCCCACCGCATGGCATAGAAGACCAATGGTCCTTACCAGCGAGAATCAATGGTAAGCGGCTGTTGCGATACTGCAAGGTTATTAGCGGTGGTTATCGAAAAGAGGTGAAGAATACTGGAAATCTGTGGAGGCTTGTTGTCACTCAGACTCCAGGAAATTACACTGGTTGTTGTCGGTGAGTAATAATAATAATAATAATAATAATAATAATAATAATAATAATAATAATAATAATAATAATAATAATAATAATGGCGAGAATAATAATGGTTATAATAACAATAAAAGGAAAATGAATGAGGTATGAACTAAATAAGATGTTCACTTAATTTTCTTAACTGTATTCAAAAATAATAAACCAATATTAGTTACAATAATTAATAATTAAAACAATAAACTGTGAATAAAAAATTGGGTGATCTAATTTTACAGGAAGTCAATAATAAATAATGAGATAGTTAATGCTATACTTTTGAATTTGAGATTATGCTACACTATTGTATTTTTAGATTAGAATAATTATTGATTAGGTAATTGGTTAGGATGATAGTTAAAATAAAAATTAGAAAAGAAATGATGAATTAATCAGGTTATTTATACTATGACTGGAAGTTGTTTATACAAGATTAATAGACAATAATAAATGATGATGAAAGCATAAAAGAAAAAAGGAAAAAGAATGAAGAAAAAAAAGAAAAAGGAGAAAAATAGATAAATATGGGTGTTGATTAGGTATTCATGTATATTTAAATGTATTATTTTTATTGATCAAGTAGGAACATTTTGAAAGGAAAACATGAAAATATTCGATTGTCATAATATATTTGCAAATTTTAACTACAAGTGAATAGCGTTAAAGTATGAATTTCCATTTGGCCCCAGTGTAAAGGGGGAAAAAGAAAAAAATATAACTTAAATGAATACGGTTGCATTTTGCCTTTTTATTCGGTCTGATTGTGGCGAATATACACCGACGAAGCATTTTCGTAAGTGCTTTTGATATTTTCTATATCATGAAAATATATATTTTCGGAATGGGCAGAAACAATTGTCTGATAATAAAGTGTTTCTAGATGAAATTTGAAATACATTTTGAATAATTATATAATTCAAGAGAATTTCTGTGTAAGGTCAACAGTTTACCAGTCGCGAAGTAATACTACTGTACACCCTCAATTCTCACCATATGTGGATTGTTCTCACAAAGAACAACGTAGATATTTTTTATTATGTGTTATTATATATTATATGTATTCGTATGCCTATTTTAATGTGCTATTACTAAATGCGAAAAATGTAGCATATATATTGAACCATCTAAGCATTCTTAAAAATTGAAACAGGAATGAGTTAGAAATGGAGCAAAAGTTTAAGAACGGCCTGTAAACTAAGATGGTGTGGCATGTGCGAATATTTGCGCAAGAGAAGCGGGAGAAGGGTTCCAAATCTGACAATTAAAAAACAGGTTGTAATTTTCTGAATACCAAAAGACCGAAATGATTATTTAATGTATTTCTCCAAACGTCAATTTTGGGTTTCATGACCGTTTACTACACGTGTGGCCAATGGTCATTAACATTTAGGGGAGAAAGAAGACAAAAAAGACAACAAGGATACTAATTATTGTCAGTAGCCAGCCATAAAATTCATACGGAGAAAATCTCAAGGATGGCTTCGTGCACCTTTCTCTTTGCTCTAACCCTGCCGACAACTAGCAAATTGCCGTGTGTACAAAACGACGCCTATACCGCCATTAAGTCGGAGACCAGTCGAAGCGAATTTGTTGAGCATTAAATGCGCAACAAATGCTGTAATAAACTACTTGCACATTAATTACCGGAAGTCATAAAATCACCCGACGTAAGGTCACAAGAATATATGTTGTCATGAATAAATTTAAATTCTAACTTAATGATAAGTCATGATTGTTAGTTAGTTTGATAGTATGGCATATATGAAAAGTTAGTGCTTTAAAAAGCGGGTAACGTTGACTGACATCACTTTATCGCTATCACAGTGAGCAAAACCAAGTTATACCACTTGCAATGCTACAAAATTAGCAATTAATAATGAATAACATAATTAAGTTTTTATCCAAATATTTTGAACTGCTCTAAGGTTATTTTGCGTCGTTAATAAGTGTTTCTTTAATTTTTTAATAATTACATAATTGATGATACTTTAAATCTTACATTTATTGGGGAACACTAATCAATTTCAACAGAGAATCAAACAAATTTACAACTATATATAAAATATTTTTATTATATAAACATTTAAATCGGCTTACACAAATTCAATTACGTTTCAGCATCCTTGTGCTTTGTCGGAGTCGAGAAATGATAATGAAAATATATTCGTACTATGGACACAACAGAAAAAGAATCAGAAATTCAAAATAATAAAGCTCCCCCCACCAAACAACAACAACCACAACCACCACCACCATCATCTTCATAAATAAATAACATGGGTGGAAGAGGAAGAAATGGATACGAAGTAGTAACGATATAGCACATCTGTCACGTTTAAAGTTCATTGAACAATTGAGAAGGCGTGTTTTTAGAACGAAATCGCTAAGACAGCCTAGTTGTTCCCCCTTAGTTGGGTTAATTCTAATGAAAGGAGAAGGTTAATGAACTTTAAGCGTGACAAATTTGCCATATCGTTACTACTTCGTATCCATTGCTTCTTCTTCCATTTATTTTATTTATTTATTTATAAATTTATTAATAATTTTCCGTGAAAAAGTGCCATTTTCTTTCTTACGACGTGATCGAACTTAAGAGCTTACCTATTATTAAATCATTAGCAATATGCATGGGTCTATACGCATACATGTATAAACTCCACCTTAACCAATTGAGTAATACTACAAGTAACATCAACTACTGGTTTAATGGAATTAATTGGATGAACGAACAATGTTTTTTTATAAACCATTGTTTGTTTATTCAATTTGACATAGTGAATTATTACCCTTCAATCACAAGAGAGTTATTTAACAAGGTTTCGCAAAATTGTTGAATAAATAGACGTCATTTATAAATGGCGTAAGACAGTCTTTATAAACAACGATAATTAATGGGTGAATGAACTCGACTGATGTATTTGACGTTGAGATGGGCTCGCTAAATTCCGAAGAGATGTCTTACTTGGTATGCCTTTTAATTTTATATAAACTAATTTACTGTAATGTACATCTCCATCCTAATAATCTACTACATATCATTTTCAATAGAAATACTACTAACCATTGCTAAGCAATTAAAAGCTATAATAGATATATCCTAAACTAGGAAAATAAATATAAAAGCAACCATAAAATTGATAAGTCCCAAACTAGTAACGATAACAAAAATAAAGAGTGTAATTGCAGAAACAAAAATTACTGTCCACTTCAGGAAAATGTCTAACTAAGACTATAATCTACATGGAAACAGTGTTCACAGAAGATAACCTAATTAAAACAGATTTTACCTGGAAGTCCTAGCACAGATTTATTACACGATATTCTAATCATAAAGCATCCTTTAATCTCAATACATAAGTACATGTTGTTTCTAAAGACGAATGATATGGTACTCATCCTTGAGTGGAGCATTTTGTAGAGGACGTCAACATATACGGTACACAACCGTACGTATTATCTCTGTCTGAATAAAAAATGAGTAATAATTAGGTTCCCAGAGAAAGATAAATTATTAAACCAAAAAGATAAAGTAGGAATTAGTTGTAGGCACCTCAAACAAACTACATTGAATGAATATAGAAGTAATTAAGAGATAGTATTATAATACTATCTCATGCTATAAAGGAATAACAATTATAATTATTAAAAGATCTTAAAAACCACCATTAGATACTGTAAACATGTTACGCAAATTGACAAAACAATAATAATGCCACTCGATAAGCAATACATATTAATCTTAATTTGTTATGAATTGCAGCTATAAGATCACTTCGATTAATATACTTAACAAGAAAAAAATAAATCATAGTAATAGCAATTAATAGTTATAGATAGATAGGATATAATATGAATATAAATTAAGTTTACTGAACCTCCATTATAATAGATACTAGGATAGATAAAGCGAAAGTTCCAGGACACTAAAAAGTAAATAAAAGCAAAGTTAAAAAAGCTAATTTTATTTTAATATTTTAATCTTTTATTACGAGTACTCATCTTTGTTAATATATGTATTTGTATATGTGGTTGTACATTTACATGTGTGCGTATATATATATATATATATATATATATATATATATATATATATATATATATATATATATATATATATATATATATATATATATATATATATATATATGTGCATATTGGCAATGATTTTATAATAGGGAAACTTTTAAATTCGGGTAATCGTAAGAAAAAAATGACACTTTCATTTTCTTTTTGCGGAAATTATAATTAAATTTTATAAACAAATAAAATCGGTGAAAGACGAAGTAATGAATAATAAGTAGTAACGATATAGCAAATGTTACACACTTACATTAATCGCCCCCCCTTCCTCTAGAATTAACCCGGCTAATGAGAACGACTAGGCTGTCTTACCGATTTCATGTTAGAAAGCATGTTTTTAGAACACGTCGTGATTTTATTGTTGCCGTTTTTCTAGGGAGCTTTATTATTTCGAATTTCTGATTCTTTCTTTTGTACCCATTGTAAACATCTATTTTCATTAACATCTCTCGATTCGAAGGAAGCATAAGGATGCTGAAACGTAATAGCATTTGCGTAAGCCGAATTAGATGTTTATATGATAAATATTTATATAGCATTTTCTAGTATTGAGCACTTTTGAAAAAATTGATTTTAAGTTAATTTTATTAAGATATTTGAATTTGTCTTCTAACCGCACTGAAGAGCTGTGATACAGCGAAACATTCTGTCTGTTAATAACTAAAATATGCTCCCTTTGAGCATACTTGTAAATGAAATAATAAACTGCTACTAGCGTATAAACGCAATGCTGTTTGTGTAAACAAATGGAGCTTCCGTTGTTTGCCAATGTTATTCATTGTGATTTCACCTATTTCAGCATCAGTCAAACAAAAAGATACAAAAATATGAAAAAAAGAAACAATAAAAAAGAAAGTTTGAATGTCTACTAGACACCATCCTCGAGTGTATTCTGGCTCTCTGTACATTGTTTTTTTTCAGGGCACAAAGACATGATACTTCGCCCTACAAGTAAACCCTGACAAAATATTCAAACTAACATAGTATTCGAAGCCTAAATATCCTCTCCTCGGCATGGCTACACACTGGAAGGGTGCAAGTAACAGGACTAAGCTGGATACTACACCAGACAAGATGAATTCGTGTCCTGGAATCTGGCAAGACCACAATAATGATAAAATAGAACCTAGTTATATGCTCAATTGGGGAGAAGGAAAGTAATATTCGCCACTGCTTTACTAACTCAAGTTTTGAGAGGTAGGCAGAATCTTAAATGAACACTCGTATATCTATATATCTAATGAAGAAATCAAGTGGGGTGCCCCAGTAATGGGGTCTGTTGATTTCTGAGAACTAACTGAAGTAAAATGAAAAAAACAAAGACAGTATTGTTATCTCACAATATTATTTACACGATTCTTACACAATATTTATGAAAGCAAGTGATATTTTGTCGGAATCTATTTCGGTTTCGCATAGCTTGTTATCATCCACCCACTTGACCATTAATCTGTTCTTCTAGTCACCCAGTTGACCATGCACGAAAAGAAAAGATGCTACGAGAAAGACTCACACTTTTGGTCAATGTAACGAATTGCTAGGCGTGCTCATAATAAATGAGTGGCCCGTTTATGGCCGACTGATTTTCTACAAATGGTCACCCTCGAAAATCTGAGGATCACATTGGCTTTTGGAAACAACCGAATGGCGCTAATTACTCACGATCTCAAAAGCAGTTTCAGCAAAGTTGGCTTGTTGCGTATCATATGAATAAACTTGTCGTTTGTCTTTGGCCTTTTCTATCCCCCTTCTCATTCCCCTCTTCATAGGTGCTTCAAAGATGTTGTCAATTTCCTTATATATATATATATATATATATATATATGTATATATATATATATTTTTATTATTCAATGTGAAATATTATACATATTTGTATTTTCATGTTGCAATTTAAAGTGAACATTTAAATATTTTATCTTTATTTTCTTCTATATTTTTTTAATCTATTATAATTGCCCATTAATTCTAATCAAGACTTTACAACAAAAGTCTATCGATATGTCTACATTTGGAAAAAAGGCCAAAGACCCTAGTGTTTTGATGTGATGATTTGAATATAATAAACTAGTTATGACCAAAAAATTAATTTCATTCGAACGAAACAGTAAGAAACGGGGCCTAATTAGAGTTGGGGCCCGTTTTTTTGGGGTCACCCTGTATATATATATATATATGTATATTTATATATGAATATGAATATGTATATATGTATATATATATATGTATATCTATATATATATATTTGTATATTATATATGTATATATACGTATATGTATATGTGTGTATATAATATATATAGATATGTATATGTATAAGTATATATATAGATATGTATATGTATAAGTATATATATATTAATCTGTATATTTCTATGTATATATATATATAAATAAATGTATATATAGATGTGTATATATATAAATAAATGTATATATATATGTGTGTATATATATAAATAAATGTATATATATGTGTATATATATGAATAAATGATATATATATATGTATATGTGTATATATATAAATAAATGTATACATGTATATGTGTATATATATAAATAAATGTATACATGTATATGTGTATATATATATAAATAAATGTATACATGTATATGTGTATATATATAAATAAATGTACATATATATGTGTATATATATAAATAAATGTATATATATATGTGTATATA
>OY744544.1:49262614-49290114 GCA_963556195.1 Sepiola atlantica
CTAGATAACGCGCATGGCTAGGAACAAAATGTAGTATCTGTTCTTTTGGCTAGGAACACAGTGTAGTATCTGTTCTTATGCTACGCTTTATCTATTCTATCCTAGGTCAGTGAAGGAGAAATACTTGTAGATTGAGGCAATTTTAGTTTTTGTTCCAATCCAGATTGCCTCTGTTTGGGAGCTGGATTTCCCCACATTAAAAACCGACCTTGTGTCTTACTTTGCCCTCGTGGGGAGGCAAGTAAATAGAAACACCCATGTCACAAGCATTTTTTAAATTGCTTGTTAATTATATATTTCCTTTGAAAAAAGTCGTCCAGCAGATCCGTCACTTCCTGTTTGCGGCCCGGTTTAATCGTGTTACGTATAAAAAAACTAGCCCGAACCACATCTGCTACAGGACACTAGTCTGTTGTGGGTTATTACTCCAGCAATACATGAGTGGGGCGTTCTGCTTACAACACGCAGTATTCTCAAATAGTCACTAATTTAAGGACTAACAGGGGTCAACGTTGTTTGATTTTTGTTATTTTTACGAATAGGCTATTTTGCTGGGACCGGCAAAATAACGACCCCTTGTTATTTTGCCGGTCCCGGCAGAATAACGATGGGGCTGTTATTTTGCCGGTTCATGTTTATTAAATGTTTTTAATAGCGAATATCTTTATTTGCAAAACGAAAAATTGTTCGAAATAACGAATATCTTCATTAGAAAAATAAGTTGTTTTGTTAAAAAAGTGTACTTTGTAATAACTCATATTAGTTCAATTCTAGAAATATGGACCGTTCGATTTTATTTGCTTAAATGTTGAAAGAAAATTGATCGTTGATTTAAACGACACTTTTTGTTCGAGCATAAAATTCGAAATTATTTTAGAATTTGACATCAAATTCAAATTTCATGTCAAATTCTAAAAGAAAATTGGGGTATTTTTTAATTGAAGTCAACAGAACAAATCGCGGTAAAAAACAAACAAATGTTACCAAAAGCAAAATAAGTTACTCTTCCACATACCGTGATAAGTTTGGGTGAGGGTTTTAACTTATTTTAAAGTGTTTTTTTAAACATAGTGTCGACTCTGTTCAGTTAGAACAAAATAAATGATGGCGCAAATAAGCCCTCTACGAGCAACCCTGATAATCGCTTAAAAATCGAAAAGTAAACAAAATACTTATAAAAACACATCCAATAAATGTCACCAACTGTGCTAAAATGTAATGTTCTATCAGTATTTTGCTTAATTTTCAATTTTTAAGCGATTATCAAAGATCACGTGGAGAGATTCTGAACGACACCTTTTTTGTTCTACCTGAACAGTCGACAGTGTTTGTTTTTAACAAAAAAACGCTTTAAAATAAGTTGAAACACAAATAAGCTAGGTAGAAGAGTAATTTATCTTGCCTTTGGTAACATATATCTGTTGCACATTTGTTTTTTTACCCCTTTTTGTTGTTGACTTCGGTTAAAAATACCCGAAAATTGCAGCATTTTCGTTATTAAAGAAATATTATCTTCTTGATTTTTTTACTTTTAAATTCGTTAAATTCCGTTAAAACTGTTTTTCTTGTGTACAAAGAATGTTCATTGTTCAAAATTTGTTTTTGAAAACATTCACAATATTTTTGCTCTAAGAAATAAATAACACTTTAAAAAATAAATTAGAAATATGCCAGTCGATGTTTGAAAAAGTTATTAAGAAACAAACAAAAAAAAAACAGAATGTAATTCTTTAAACTGCGAGAATAATAATGAAAAAGACGATTTATTATCACAAAGTTGATGTCAGAATTTAAATCAGTAAATTTACTTTAATTATTTTGCAACTGCCCCTTAAAATATACGGCAAAACTTTATTTATAGGACTGAATTTTCTTGCTCATGTTTGAAAACTTTGGATAAAATTGAGTGTTGCTCTTAAATTCTATTTATTTTCATTAAATAAAATTCTAATTTACTTTTTAAAGTGTTGAGTATCGAACTTTATTTCAATGTTTTAATCGCTGGCGGCCATTACGTTTTTTTTATTTTCTTTTGTCAAAAAATGTTTTGATGCAAAAATAAAATTGAAATATTATTTTTACACAAAAAACACCCGCTTTAACGATTAAAACATTTTCAGGTTTCATTTTTTTAGCATATAAATTAATTATAATAGTTTCAGGGTTTCTTGTAAATTGATTAAACAATATTCTAAAATGTTTTTTTATACACCGTTTCTTCTTGTGAGCGACTGAGCGATTACATGACAAATACCTTTTATTTGGCAAACAATAAATATTCGTATGGTTATCTCGATAACCGATAGCGTAGGGTAAACAATAATAAATAAGTTCTATAATTTCTTCTGATGTTGAGAAGAGCTCGGTGGCGTAGCGTAAAATTACTGCTGACCACGGGTTACGAATCCCACCGTGAAAATGCCACGTCTAGCCGCACAAGAGAGCCGTAATCCTGTTAAACAGCTATCTGAAGATGACTCTCTCTTTCCCTCTCTATTCTGCCTCCTCTTTATATATGTTTGAGTGTCTGTACGTAGATGCGCATATACGTAAATTATGGAATGGCTATCTGCCAGATGAGGTTGGTATGTGTTGGGCAAAGTCATAATTTCATTATACATTAAAGGAGCAGCCGTCACGACATCCTCCACTATATAACGCATGCACACGTTTGATAAGTCTTGTTTATACATCAGGTGTGACCGAAAGATTATATTTTAATATACGAAAGATTATTAGATTGCGTTTTTGAACGATTGTACACCAACTTTTTCTGAACAAATTATTTCATATTGAAACCTTGTAACTTTATTCTAGCAAAATCTTTTTGCTTCACTTAAAATCAGATAATAGTGGCTACAAGTCAGTAAAATGAACATGTGGTGTATCGAACCGATCGATATGCAGCAATTTAATCGAGACTCCTTTGATCTTTTGCCAAAACGTCCATGCCTTTACCCACGAATTGTACTCTATGGCAAATCTCCTTAATCCAATCAATCATGCCTCCTGCCCGCCCCAGTGTTTTCCCATTCCAACCAATGTATATTGCCTGTAAAACTAATAATGTGAGCTCATAGAGCAACAAGTATTCACAGTTTGCAGCTCTGTTCTTCTCACCATCTTTAGGGAGAGGAACGTGTTTGCATGCCTGCCAGGCTTTTAAATCACGAGATGGCCGTTTGGCTCGAGGGAGAAGTCATTCCCGTTGTAATCCAGTAGGGAGTCATTTCTCAAATAAGGCGACATTCATACCTTTTTTTTCCTCTAAAATATTTCGGAACTAATTTAACGCAGCCAAGAGAGTCAGAGAAGAAGAAAACGAAGAAAAAGAAGAAGAGGTTATTCGCTTCACGTCTGGATGTGTTCACATAAAAAACATTTCACACTTAATCGTAATTTGTTAGAGGTTTCAAATATATTTTCCTTCTTCAGAATCTGCACTCTCCATTTAATCAGTACGAAATATAGGAAAATGTTTTTGTATTTGTTTTCTGCATTCAAGATGTCATGTAGTTTTGGGTAGCTATTATTATAAAATCCGATTTAACATAATTAACTTCATGCGCGTAGTGTCAAACCATCGAAAGGAAATCATCAGGCTAATTGCAATTAGCCAGATGGATTTTTCTGGGAACGAAACGCAAAAGAGTAGCTTACTTACTTACCATGAATATATATTTCATACTACTCCTAAGCTCTATTCACATATTCAGTACTGAACTAAATATATATATATATATATATATATATATATATATGTATATATATATACATATATATATATATATATATACATACATAGGTAGTATATTATACATATTTTATAATATTATAATATATGTGTATATACATGAAATAGTAATAACATAATATATATATATATATATATATATATATATATATATATATATATATATATATATGTATATTATATATATGTGTGAAATGGGTTTAGGAAATGTGGAAAAAGCGGAGTAGCATACTAACAAAAATAAGGACACAAACACATCATTAAGGTAAGGCCAAAATATTTCGATCGTCAGTTAGCGATCATATTCCTTTGGAAAATTAATTTATTAGCAAAAACAAAAGCAATTTATACCAAAATAGGGAGACAAAGAGAAAAGGAAGAACAAAGAAAAAGAAAAAAGATAAAGAAGAAAAAAGGGACAACATGTGAGAGGGGAAGAGTGGGAGGATGAAGAGGAAGTTGGTGTCACACGTGTGTGAAAAAAGGAGAAACGAAAGGAGAGGAAAAGAAATGTGTGACTACATGTAGGAGGGACGACAGAGGGTGTGGGAAATAGGTGGGGTGAAGAAAAGTTCCCTCTCACACACACACATATATATATATATATATATATATATATATATATATATATATATATATATATACAAATAAATATACATACCTACATACAAGAAATACATGCATACAAAGATATTGGGGAAATCGCTTTGACATTAGCCAAAAGAAAAATCTTAAGCCTTTAACAAATTTTCCCCCTAACCTAACCTGCCAAAAATGGTAGTTCTGTAAAGGTATACATAACTCCCATAAACAAAATATTTACCAGGATTACACACACACATTTTTATATACATATATATATATATATATATATATATATATATATATATATATATATATAATTTCTAGTGGTATAATTTTTTTTTATTAAAGCAAGGAATATGACGTTTGTGACATTTTTTTTGTGGAATGAAATTGAAAAGTGTAAAAACGAGAGGAAAAAAATGCATGAATATACTAAGCCGGTTTTCGTCCACACTCATCAGAGTAAATACGTAGAAATAATTCAAGCATTACAACTAAAAACTTAAAATAGTAGAATGAAGACCAGTAACAAGTTTAGGAAAAAATAAATTGGAGGGAGGGTCACAAGTGGATGGCATTGAGTCCTAGAAGCCACTAATATTACCTAACCAAGGTAATCTGAGGTACGCCGGACATTTTGGAGGATCAACAAGTTTAGGCTTATGGTGGGTGATCTTGGTAACGATATTAGAATTAACAATATCGAAAGGGTAACCATTTTCGGCGAGCACCTCTTTGATAAATTTAATCTCCGAATCAATCAGGGATTCAGAGAAAATCTTTAAGGCACGATGAACCAAACATTTAATCAGATTTATTTTTCTTTGTTTGGGACAAAAAGAGTGTCAGTGACAATATAAACCAGTAAATGTAGGTTTGCGGTAAATAGATGTAAGAAACAACGAATCAAATTTATGCACTAGTACATCCAGGAAAGGAAGGGTGGAATTGTGTTCCCTCTCACAGGTGAACTACAGGCTGGGTGTAATTGATTGGTGCATTAAGGAATAATATAGAATCTAACTCATTGTTAAACACGGAAAATGTATGGTAAACGTATGGAAAGTAAGTAAGTGGTTTATTGATATGGGCCAAAAGATTATGCTCGTGAAAACCTACGAAGATATTGGTCAACACAGGACCAAAGGGGTGACCCCATAGAAATGCTGTCGATTTGCTGATACATGACATTATCAAAACTGAATTTGACAGACATGGTAGCAAACGGCATCAGTTCTACGAAGACCTCCTCAGAGATAGTGGGACCAACTGAGAAACCACGATATAGTACATCACCACAAATATCGATGGTTTCTTATAAAGGAACGCATGTAAATAGACTGCTGATGTCGAAATAACACATAAACTTATTCTCAGCAGAAAAAGGGCAATTGTGTATATATTCAGCAAAAGTGAAGGAATCTTTAATACAGTTGGCCGAATATACTTCAAGCACAGGTTGAAGCAATTCAGCCAACCATTTAGCTAACTTGTGCTGAACCGACCCGACCATAGAGATAATCGGTCTTACGGGTATATTTTTCTCATGTGCTTTTGGTAGGCCGTAAAGACGTGGTCTTATAGACCCTATTGGTCGGATAATATCGAATGTGTGTGTGTGTGTGTGTGTGTGTGTGTGTAATCCTGGTAAATATGTTGTATATAGATAGATATAGATATACCTTTAAGACAATTATAATTACGCTGTCAAATTCAATGCACAGTACCAAGTTCCGTCCGAGCGGCTTGTTGCACACTTTTTATGACAGCATTCTTGGTATATCCGTTTGTAAAGATATAAGTAGACGTTAATTCTCTTCCTTTCATTGTGGTTGTTAGGTTGGCCGCATTGTTGAAGCGGTTCAGACAGAAGATAAAATGTTGACAGATCTGAGGTTCGAATCGTGTGAGCTGCATAACAATCATCCTACACACTGATGATTCCCACCAAAAGAAGGAAACACATGTGTATGTGGATAAGAAATTTAAAAAATATTTTTCATAATATTATATATATATATATATATATATATATATATATATATATATATATATATTTCTTCGGGGAGGGTAAATTCTTGAATCTTATCAGATGTTTTGCTCCACTTTTCAAACTTCGAGTAGTGGTAGCAAAACACTAGCACCTTCTTTTGAGCAACAGTCTATGGTTGGGATTTTAATCCTCTTATATTTCTTTTGTTGTTGTTGCTGCATTTGATGGAGATAGGGGCCAGGACCTTTTGTCTCAAGGCCTGATGGCTGACCCTGGTTGGCCTCTGTCATGGATGGAGAACCATTTCCAGAGGCAGGAAGGTTCACACCATTGCTTACATCTTCTCGCCTGGTGTATGAACGGGTTGATGGGCCCTTTTTATCCTGGGTGCCGGCATGCCAGTATTTATTTTTGTTTTTATTCATATTTTTTATCATTCATTTCCTCATTGTCAACGGCTTCTAATTAATTATTCGAAGCTGCCTTCTATTAATAGAGGGGGTGCCCCCGTCCGCAATTCGGGAGACGTGCTGGATGCCTTGAGGAGACAGCACACCATTTAAAAAAATATTTCGTCAGTGTTTACTCCAAGTAAAAAGTATGATCATGTCAGAGTCTCTGACAAACCCCTGTACAGAGAGACAGAATACACCCGAGGGTGGTGTCCAGTACGCATTCAAGTAGACATTCAAGTAGGCATTCAAGTCCTCCCCAGTAGGCATTCAAGTCCTCCCATATATATATATATATATATATATATATATATATATATATATATATATATATATATATATATGTGTGTGTGTGTGTATAATTAGTTAATGGAAATGTGCACATAATGTGTTTTCCGGGAAACGATCTCAATTTTAGTGGCCTCAGGAGTTGGAATGTGAGAGTTAAAACAGATAATAAAATCTTATTCAAATATACAGAAACATTTCTATTTATTTCCATGCGATAGAATGCTAACGTTGTTGATAGTTGATTGATTATACAAAAAATTACTTTTATTGTTAGGTCCGCATTTATGAAGGCCAAGAGCGACTCAAGGATAAGGTTAATGGGATGGAACGATTATCAACCGAAACTGATCAATGCAATGAACGAAGTTTGATTATTCATGGGACGATTCACGACAAGTACTCGTTGATATTGGATTTGAAGATGACTATGTTGCAGTCTACAGGGAGGTAGTATCACAGTAATGTGATCACTAGACGGGAAGCTCTCATAAAGAATCTCTGTCCATAAACATTCCGCCTGACGCTAGGCACATCGAGAGAGAAAGCCTTTTTCCGTTGCTATCACAAGGCAAGTTCTTACTGTGAAACTTTTACGAGGAGGAACAAAAGGTCAAGCACTTTCAACGAAAATAAGGATAGAGTCTACGCAAGAAGGACTAGCAACATCTCTTTTGCGAGAAGTTTTGGCTATAAGACAGAGAAGAAATCATCATTTTGAACTCTGTCTCGACAACGAAATAGACGAGTGCTCTCAGCAGCGCCTCACAAGATGTGGCAGCAATACTCCATATTAGAACGCATCTGACCCGGGACAGCGAACAGAACCTAAAAGAAGCCAAAGATTAGCCAGCTTTAAATTGAAACTTCAATGGACGAACAGATCAACGGCTATAAGTCTGCATCCTCAACAAACACGGATTATCGCAAAGGGAAGAGTACTTCCAACGACAATCGACTAGAACCGAGCCGCAGCCGCAGTCGCCAAACAAACTGAAAGTCGAAATACGCCGACTTATGTTGAGCCAAAAATCCCATTGATTTGTCAGCAAAACGAGTCATTTGCATAAAAGAACGCGACTCACTTCATATCGTGGCACTTTAACTTGTGCCGACTGCAATCATAACTTCGATTAATTCAAACCCAGGAGAGTAGAAATTGGACCTTGGGTTTACTTTCGGCAGCCTTGTAACTCTCGTTTCCCTTATCTTGTCCTTTCGTCTTCACATTCCATGAGCGATGTTTCTGACAAAAAGGGGAAGAATTGCTATTTTCTGGGTCGGTATCTATCCATCTACCACTTATCGTTGGCTAGTTTTTGACCTTGAAGTAGTAATGTGTTTTTAGCTCATAACATCAAGTGGCTTCATGCATTGTCTGGAGCGACTACCATGAAAAATTAAAAAACAAAAATAACTGAGGGGGGGGGGGAGCGAACTGGAAAATTCATCGTTCGTATTAGTTTGACTCGAGATACGCGAGGGAAACAATTATTTCGACATCGTATTCGAACCGTTCTGATTTCAAAGAAAATTATCGGAGAGGTAATTGACACAATTCCATTTGAGATGTAAAGTTACGAAAACCTAAGAACAACAGCATTTCTAACAAAGGCCGCCATTTGTCTGATAGATTAGTTTGATTTAGAAACAGAATTATTTTTTGTTTGATTTCACAATAAGAAATATCTTTATGACCGACCATCAAATGCAGCAACAACAATAAGTCGCTATAAATTATGTGGAGCTTATTTTATTAAATGGTCTTCGTTCTTGATCATGATTTTTGATGGGATTGATGCAGAACGGTGTTTAAGGACATTAATCAGATAAAATATTTTTTAAAGGAATATTTGCTTGTAGCATGAAATGTGTTTTCATCATTATGTTACAGGTTTATTTGTAAACCGAAAATTGATTTCCCTTGGTCTTCTGATACATCGGATTTGGGAGAGAGAGAGAGAGATTGTGTGAGAGAGAGAGAGAGAGAGAGAGAGAGAGAGAGAGAGAGAGTGATACGAAAAAGGAGGAGAAGGAGAGAAAAAAAAGAAAGTATAGCTTCATCATAAATCGCTTCAAAACGCGATTGTAGTCGTTCATGATTTTGTTGTCACTTTTTCAACTTCATCTCTTCCGGGTTTCCCCCTTTCTGCCATTTAACCAGATTAGCCAAATTATATATTCATGAATTGCAAAGAAATCTCATGTTTTCCATTCAATTCCTCAAAATGACTTCCCATTTTTAATAGCTCATCATGTAATAAAATAAGTTTTTGGTAGTTGTCATCTAAATGCTTGATTATTGTTGGTAGAAAAAAAAAACATGAAATTGACAGAGTTTATGCAGTTTAATATGCAAATGTAGCAAAACTGCATTTTATTTTTCAGAACCGACATTTTTCTCTTCGATGAATTCAAGCCTATTTTACGAGAAGCTGACAAGATGAGATGATTTTTTGAGTGTTTTCTCGCTTTTGAAACACAGCGATTTTTTTCTTTTCGTTTTGTCTTCTTTAATTCGGTTTCTTTCGTTTGAATATTTCATGTATTTCTTACCAAGTTTGCATTTTTAAGAATTTTCCTTTTCTATTTACGTTTTTTTTTAATTCGATTTACTTTTAACTTTTTTAAAAAAGTTATGATGGTGCATGGAAAAATAAGAGGTCACTTATAAACATTCAAACCAACGCAAAGCATATAATCGGGCATATAAAAATATCCATACACCTGGATCGCATTTCTTTAATCATAAAAAAACATAAAGAACCCATCGTAAACAGGCTCTTTGATTGAAGAAATCAAATTATTTGTTTGCCCTTTTTCCTTATTCTATTTCCGTATCCCAATCTTCATCTTTATATTAGCAAGCGTAAACAAACGTAGATGGATGTGACATCATAGCACCGGATGTTACGTCATACAACCAAAATGTAAATAGATATCGGTTGACTTTTAAAACAAAGGTAAAAGTAATGGAAATCAAAGCTAAACGAATGAATTCCTTCAGATTAACATTTAAAAGAATAGAACGATTAAACGACCAAAAATTAACAAAATATAATCAGCAACACATTATGAAAACATGTTAGTTGATAAACAGTTTGAACCCGGATTTAATGAAACAACACTTTCTCATTGGTTCGTCGTGGTGACGTAATTTTTATTAAAACATTTACAATGCATTTTCATAGTAAAAATTATTTCTACCCCATTTACACGGAAAAATTATTTCTACCCCATTTACACGGAAAAATTATTTCTACCCCATTTACACGGAAAAATTATTTCTACCCCATTTACACGGAAAAATAATTTCTAATGGATTTCTTTTTAAGACCGAGTGATTATTAAATAATAACCACACGACCATAACTATAGAAAAGTTTATTATCAAAACCATAAGAATATGTATTCAGATCAAAGTGTAGTATCAGTTGTCTACATGCTGGTAAACCGATTCGATTTCGGAATAGTCTATTGTAAGAGGGGTCAAGAGTATCTACTTTTAAAGATCTACGTTCAGAAATTCTTACGCGCTTTTTTCTTTTATTTGGAACTGCAATTTCAGAAGTTGGCGGAGCTTGAAGGTCGAAGAGAAAGTAAGAGACAGACACGACATTAATATTATACTAGCAGAGATATCCGCTGTTACCTGGCTAGAAGAATAACATAACATGAATGTTTAAAACATTGTGTGTAATATACCTGGCGAAAATAATGATTCTAATGAATAGATTTTTTTATGTATTCTGACAATATTAGGATTATGATGTAAGTACGCTATAGCGTCAGTGTGTTATGAGGTGTTAGGTGTTTAAAATACACTTACCAGACACACAGTAACTAATTTTGTCTCTGTTGACCCCCCCCCCTCGAAGTTCAGAGAAAAATATAAATATCACTACTGGATTCCTCGTAAACTTGTATCATCGAAAACTGTAATTGATGTTAATTCATGGCCTTATTGTCTATTGTATCGTCGGAGAGACAGAGGAAGAGGGGAAAGAGAAATAGGAGAGAAGGAAAGAGAGAGAATGAGGGGTATCTATTATGACATGATGTATTCTAACTGTGAAATCTTTTGATAATCATATTGAACAAAGCTTACAAAGTTAATAAATTGTATCTAACAACTACTAACACAACGGGCACGGGTAATTGTTAATACCCTGAAATATTAGCATAGAATCACTTTTAATAAGAAATATTAACTAACTTTCAAACCTTTACAAAAAAGAGCGACTCTCTTTCTAGATGATCAACAATTTTGGAAGGATTCTTCATTTTTCTCCGTTTCGCTTATCTTACTGTTTCTCTTGCGACCATCCGTTCTTCAACTGGTTGCCTCATTTCTTTCTTATCTTGTTCAATTTTTGTCAGATTTATTCGGACAAATTCTTTTTTCATTATTTCTTCTGTTTTCTTTTATTTTTAGAAAATACATTAAATAAAGCAAATGGAGATTTTCTTTTACTGCGGTGCCATTTCGTATCGGTGGTAAAACCCATCAGAGCTCCAAGGGCGGGAAATCGCTGGCATCTTCCCGCCGTTTTGTCCAGTTGATGTGTCCCACTGTCACGAATTGAGATAGGACCAAGGCGCTAACCTGTAATTTATCTCTGGGAATACGGAACGATTTTACCGATTTGGTTTTGCATCATCAACGATAACTTTGCCAAGAGGCGGGAACTCGGCAGTGGACGCGTGTTTATCAGAGATCTTTACGAGAACAACGTTCCATGGGATTCTCCATTGTTTGAACTTTTTACACATTGTGTTTTTTTCACATTTTCTTGCTTTTTTCCATCCATTTAGAATTTTTGTTTATTTTTATCATTCATCTTATATGATTTTCATGTCTTTCTCATATATATATATATATATATATATATATATATATATATATATATATATATACGAGATTGTTTTTTTGTTGCTGACTTTTTTGTTAACATTTGCACTTTTTTCTGATTTCCCCCAAAATTTCATCAAGCTCGTGTATTTTCATACGAACAACTTGTATATCACATTTTTTGCTCCTGCAAAAAACCACAAGTTCTCTACTCTTATCTACATAAACGCAATCAGTTACCGGTTTTTACATTTCATTATTACATTTGTTGATTTTCTTTGTTCATCGCTTTTAATCGCAACTTAGTAAATGAATGGCGTCTTTTCCTTCGGCATTGCTTCGCCAATTGTTCGCTCATCAGTTTGACATTTTAATCGTTTAATTCTCAGATTCTTAAAAATGAACTATTCCATAATATTCAATCCTTCTCTGTATTCTAATGAACCAGCTGAAATATCCGTCTTTGCGGAACTAAGTGATCAATATTTGGCTAGCAGCTCGGCAATTTCTACCTTTTCGATAAATGGGACTTTCTCTATTTATTACAACAACACAAATATACAATGAAGGACAGGTGTAATGAAATTATCCCGGAGTGATAGAAAAAGACAGGATGGGAAATGAGTATTATAACCTAGATGGTAACGTGATGTAGGTAAGAGATCAGAGTAAACGTCGTGTTTGGAATGCGACAGCGATTGTTTTGATAATTTTGAGTTGAAGACTAAAATAAAATGTACACATTTGATTCTTTTTATTTTCAGATATACTGATTGAAGACTGTATTAAAATCAATTGCAGACGTACATCTGTTACATAGCGTCCCGGGAATAGGCCGTGGCAGTTCTCGTTTTGTATTTTCGTCTCGGAACGGGCCGTGGCAGTTCTCGTTTAAACAACTCGTCATTTTTTAAAACATAAATCATATAGTTTGCATATCTTTAACTTTCTCGCACCTTCAATCTTTCCTCGTCGCGTAGAAGGGGTGCGTCGTCTAGTGGTTGAATTCTTTTTTCTTTCTTTCTGCCGTGAACCACGCCGCTGCAACAAAAGCTTCATGACCGACTCAGAAGTCAAACAATCTTTTAAACTTAAGTTCTGTTTCATTTCAGGCGTTAGTTATCCATCGGCTTGGAGATATTCACTAATGTCAAGAGAGAGAGAGAGAGATAGAGAGAGAGAGAGAGAGAGAGAGAGAGAGAGAGAGAGAGAGAGAGAGAGAGAGAGCAAATTACTGCTTTCGTAATTACTTATCAATTAAGTCCTTAACCATTCGTGGAGGGGGAAAAAGATCTTTCGCCTGCATTTTCTTAGGGAATTAATTCCCCTAATCATGTTGCAGACTACATCGTTGATCACGTCTAATAGGCTTGCCTCCAAAACCCAGACTACAAAAACTCTCAGCTTCTCACGAAGAAGGAGTGACGTCACGGATCCACACGTGCGACACTCATGCGCAATCATTTCCTTCACTCATGTTTTCTGACTTCTTGACCCGGTGCTCGTCAACGTTCGCTCTGACAGCACCTGTGAATCCAACCGTGAGAACAGCCCCATTCTGCACTCGATTGTACGGGTCCACCCGCACTAAATCGTGCAAGCCAAACCAAGGATCTCCCACAGATACGTCCATCTCAAGATGCGTCTGTTCCCACAGAGCCATTATCCAACACCTCACCGATCGAGAGAAAATCGGGAAAACACAACATACTTGTTGATCAAAGTGAACAGACGTTCCGCTTTTATTCTCCCCTAGCTGGGGCTTGTAGAGTTGGCGATAACTATAAAGCGAAGTGTGCAAAAAATAATGTCGACCTTCGACATGCATTAAATTGTCAGCTATATATAAAAATAGCTTTTCTTGTTTTCGATTTCTTCATTTCTGCTGTAACACCTTTCGATTTGGAAAGCAGTCTAGTCCAAAATACTTTATATCAATACATACTTTCACACAACCCATTTGAGTTGGAAATCTTTATAATAATTAATGTCATCAGTTACCCATCGTTAGTGAAAATTATCTCCTTTCAATGAAAACTTCTCTAGTTATACATGTTACAGCTTACAAATGCCCATTGGACATCTTTTTACGATTTATCAAAATAAATTCATGAAATATTCTGAAACTGAGTATATGGTCAAGAAACAAGACGACAAAAGATACCACGGGTTTGACCATTTTAATAAAAAATATGTATGAGTAGTATGACTTAATTCAGATTTTCAATAAATATATACATACATATATATTTAATTATTATCCACATATGTATAAGTTTCATCCTAATGGGATCATCGGTGTGGAAGATAACTGTTAACCGGTCGCACGATTCGAACCCCGGACACGTATAACCTTTGACTCATTTTCAGCGCTCTAACCAAACGGCAAATTCAACAACTATGCAAAAAGCTGAGAAATAAATACTATTTATCCCATAGAGCGGACATATAGTCATCTGTTTTAACAGTGTTCAACTAGTCACGCGGACAGGAACTAAATTATTAAATTCATTACACTTGGAATATAATTAATACACGACAGTGAAACATAAATGGAAGATGCGTATGAATAAACATTTATGCAAATATACGTTGCTCTAACCTGTGATGTACAGAAATCAAATATGGAAAATTAATAAAACTATATTTAAGATCATAAGAAAATTGGTGATCTCTTACGTGAATTTGTCGCTTGATGGAAATAAGGCATGTCAAAATGTTAACTTTTCTCTTTCTATATATTCACTTATTTAGGAATCTCATTTATTATAAAACACTTTTAATGGAAAACGAAATGTACATAATTACGTTCAAAATGTTATACGGGGCCTGCTTAAAAAGTATCTGATCTTAGGCCAGAAAAAAATATTTAAAATACGTGACGGGGTTGGGACCTTAATCCCCTTCCAAAGTAGACCCCTTGTGCTTGCACACACTTAGCCCACCGATCCATCCACTGTCGAAAACACATCTGGAAGTCTTCTTTTGAAATAGTGTTCATCTCCGCTGTCGCGTTAGATTCAGCAGGTGTTTGGAGAAGATGCAATGTGAAACACAAATTAAGGAGTGGTTCAACCAATTCAAAAATGGCCCCACAGACAGCGGAGAGTGACCAGCGTTCTGGCAAGCCACAAAATCTCGGAGTGCAGCTGTTGTTGAGAGGGTGCGAAAAAAGAGATAATGCGGAACGCGACGGCGGAGATGAACACCATTCCAAAAGAAGACTTCCAGGGGTGTTTCCGGCAGTAGATGGATCGGTCGGCTAAGTGTGTGCAAACACAAGGGCCCTACTTTGAAGGGGATTGGGGTCCGAACCCCGTCACGTATTTGAAATATTTTTTCTGGTCTAAGGTTGGATACGTATGTTTATCCAGAAAGAAGATCCATGCTGGAACACTTTTGTTGTGTCAACATAATTTCAATTTCAATAAAACTGATAAACATTCTTGTCTTTAATTCTGTGCAGGTGATTCCCAGGGAAAAGCCAAGACAAGGTTTGCGAGATATCTAAAAATGGGCAGCAGTTATAAAATATCCGTAACTAAAAAGTATGATACGTAAAGAAATACATGAGGACAACTCTTTTTACGCAACTGTGAGAAAATGAGGGATTCGAGATTCAAGCGGACCGTGGCAGCACATAAGATGACCGTGAATCAAGTCATCTCAAACTGCCAAGTACTGATGAAAAACATGAATGCCATTTGCTGATTAATTTTGGGTGACATGCGTTCATTGGAATTAGTTCTGGCTCCGTCAACACTTGTTAAGGGAGATCTTAGGTATAAGCAAAATGTTTTCTAGATAAAATCTGAAAAGGGTTGACATTTTCGGGACACTTATAATTCGCTTCCACGTTGACTCGAAGAATTTCCACCGCAGATTAGTAACTCATGCCGAAACCTTGGTACAGCACTTCAAACTTGAATCAAAGTTTCAAAGCAAACAGTGGAAACTAACTGGTTCTCTATCCAACAATGTTTAAGCAAGGTGATGACTACTGATATTCAGATTTAGAAGTAGTAATCATGATAGACTACCTGGAAAAGGTAAAAACTATTAATTATCTTTCCCTGTTATGTATTAAATACATTCCAAGCTTAATTAATTTAATACATTTGAACGTCACACAGGTAGGATTCTTGCTAAAGGAATAAGTCTTAAGTATTGGTGATGTTAAAAATACATTGTTCAATGGTCACCCAATAGAAAAAATGGACTATAATATAATAATTAAAAAGAATAATGCCAGTTTTATACAATATAAATTTTGAAGACAAATTTGATCATTTTTTTTCACATGCATATCTAATATATTAAGTAAGGCAGTTCGCTTACATGTTGTGTGCTTGATAACTTCGGTAATAAAACAACAGAAAAGCACACATACATCGTTTCAGTTAGTGATTTTGCCGCGTCTATGTTGTTAGATCCCAACATTTTACTTTTGTTCGCTTTCTTCGATTTCAATAATTAGTCATGATCGCTATTTAGCAAAAATAGGCACACATAAAAAATGTCGAAAGAGTTTTCACTCTCTCACTGATATCTACCATAACTTTCACCACCAAGAAGACACAGACTTCTGTAACACCATCATTATTATTTCATGTTTATGTAACTTATGTAATCTATTTTTCGTACGAACAGATGGTCGCTCCCTTTCCAAACACGTTTTTTTATAAGACGCGTTGTCATTGGATAATCAACATAATCTTTTCTTTCCTTTGGCCAATCGATGCGTTTATTGAAGACAATGCTTATAAAGAGGGAGAGAGAGGGGGGTAAACTGTTTTTGTTTTTTCCTTTATTGCTTAAAAACAGATATAAAAAGAGGGTAGAAAGGGGGAGAGCTCGTCATGATTACTACTACATGAATCAACCCATTCTTTTTTCATTATAAAAGAATAAATAGTTTTGTTTTTATAAAGCACATATTTCTACCAGCGACTCTTTTTAATTATTCAACTCATACTAAAACATGCAAAAAAGCCTAACCCTAATCTCCCCTTTAATGAACTATGCACGCACCTGCTAACAAACATTCCAAGTATTTTGTGTTAATTTATAATTATAATTTTTAACAATAAAATCTGTGTAAAATTTTATTCGATGTTTGTCTCTTTTTTTTCCTTGCTGCCACACGCATAACGTTTATTTCGTGTGTTTGTGTGTTTCTTGCCTACGAATGATTTTTTTGTTTATCCAATTTCATCGATTGTTGAAATATAAAATAAAATAAGAAAAAAACTAAAACTAAATTTTAAAAAAATCTAAATGTTTAAAAGAAACTTTCGAACATGACTAATTACTTCTTCATCTATTGAAACTCGACAGCGCTCCAAATTCTCTTTCCAGCTTCTTTAAATCTCGAACAAGGTCAAGACACGCGTCCTACTAGGTAACTTGAACTTCAAATTGTGCGACCGTTTGAACAGTTTTCTTCCAAACTGATGATTCCATTAGGATGAAACGTATACGTATGTCCATAATAATTAAATATTTATTATCAAATAATTATTTATAGCACCATTTCGGATGCGCTCTTAAAGAGAAAATAAAATAAGCTGTCTAATCTAAGCTAAAATGCACAGTTCCTGTCCACGTGACCCGTTGAACACTGTTAAGATGACTAACTATATTGTCCGCTTCATAACATAACTAGTATTTATTTCCAGGCTTGTTGCATAGCTGTTTAATTATCAATTTTATAAGGCGCCGAATAATGAACATTTATTCTACACTGATGATTCCATTAGGATGAAACGTATACGTACGTGGATCATAATTAAATATTTATTATTAAATGGTTATTTAGTTAAAACAAACAATTTAAAATATAATTTTTTAGAATTTAACAAACTGTTTTTGAAATAGCTTGGAGGTTTAACATTTTTTTTGTAGGATTTTGATATATGGTTTTAATAATTTTTGGAGATTTTTTAGATTCTTGAATCTTGAAGTATTATATATATAATAACAGTTTCTTAAAAATTGTTTTGATAAGTTTTTAACCATTAAAGCCCTATTTAGGAAATATATTTAGAACATTTTTCTGAAGTAAAAAAACTTTTTTTCCCCAAGGAAATGTTGACAAAAGTATACTATAAATATTTATCTTTCGAGGGGGATTGATTTGAAAGATTTTGGAAAAACGGTAGACAGCTTTTAGGTAGTTACCTTTTCATCGGAATAAGTGGTCTAAGGGTTATGCCATTTCGGCCGACGAAAGGAGTAACTACAAAAATATGTCTACCCTGGAAACGATCGGTACGAATGGATAATCAACGCATAATTATATTATATATATGAAATGATATAATATATAAATAATGTGTGTATATGTGGAGGAAAATATCCGACAGTAACTATGGTGTAAAGTAAAGATGACTATAGAAAATACTTCCTTCTACGCAAACAAATACTTTCTACTTATCTTTAACCAATATATGTGTGTATATATATATATATATATATATATATATATATATATATATATATATATATATATATATATATATATATATAGATAGATAGGGAGAAAGAGGGGGAGAGAGAATTGTTTTCACATTTTGTCGGAATTACATTAAATAAAGAACAAGTTGGAATTACCATAAGTCCGAAATAAAAATTGTTCCCGAACAATTCTTTCTTTGATTAATGTTCAATCCTCAAATATAAACACTTGTTTGTCTCTTCTATCCATTTATTCATGACATTCAGGCAAGAATCCGGCAATTCTTTATACTCGTCTCATGACTTATAAGAAAATTATGCAGTCGAATGCAAACATTTGTTCGAACCTACAGTGAAACCAAAAGAGTTGGAGATTATAAGGTTTTGTACTTCGAGGAAACATTTGATTTTGTCCAAAACTGATGCTCAAATGTGTCGTAACACATGTACATGCACATCTAGAGTGTGACGGGCAGTTTCATCTTGAAGTTGAAATTGAACTTTTAGATAAATTAAAATTCAGTTATGAAAAAATATCTCGTAATTGTGACTTTTATATAAATTTTACATAAATACAAATTCAGTTATAAAAATGTTTCGTAGTGTTTCCTTTTTTCAGACTTCATCAACTTCTAGAGAAAAGCACGTCTTTAATAGTAAAATGGAAAATAGAAGCGAATTATTTTTAAAGTACTTTACGATGGATCTAGATTTTGACACTGATACAATTGGTTATGAAGATTGATCTGTTATTTTAGAAAGACAAAACTAAATAAAAAGGAGAAGTGGTTAACGACACGGACTGAAAACCTGGGTGTGCCAAGTTCGAATCCACATATTGGGGAAACCAATGCCAACAATAGCATCATCTGGTTTATACGAAATGAATGAATGAAAATACATTTTATGTTATTGTCTTCAGAGAATAAAGATGTGATAAATTATTTTGACATGAAAAACACCGATAAAATGAAAACAATACACCGACATAGACAACAAGGGCTACAATACACGTTTTTTATGCTAAAAAGTGAATAAAAAATCTTTACCCATGAGTTAATCGTAAAACACTAATAAAAATATGCCGTGAGACTGCATACCTCCGACTGATAACGTAAGAATGGACAAAACTCTTATCTCGGCCATAGTTTTCCATATTGTATGAAGTATTCCGAAGTTAGGCCATGGAAAAGTTGATAACTCAAAACTATTTATTTGATCAGTCGTAAAATTTGCGTAGTGGTTACTTCAAAAATAGGAAGTTAGATGAAATTTTCAAAGTCAAGGTCATATGAGATGCGGGGCTTCATTGACTAAAATAGGGACCAAGTAGCGGATCTCTACGATGAACAGAATCGAAGTTATCGCCAAAAGTGTGACTTTAGACTTTTCCTTGACTTTCACCATTGACCTAGATATCTCCAAATTAAATTAGTTTTAAGTTATACCAGAATTCATCGCAACCGCAATCAAATATCATATAGATGTAATAAATGTGACAGAACATCGATTGTACCATGATGATATCAATTTAAAATATCATGATTTTGGAAAAGGATGGACAATTGTTTCTGCTTCAGCTATAAAGAATGCAGGAAACTCAACAATCGGTTGAGTGGGAATATTGTTAAGCCCACGTGCCATGAAATCATTGAACAGCTTCGAAAAAAGTAACGCATGAGTTATAATGGCGACCTTCAATGGGAATCCTGTTGCAATCATCATATCATGCTACAGCCCAACCAACACTGCTGAAGAGCAAGAGATAATAGATTATTACGACGATTTCTCATCGCTCATCAGATTTATAGCAAAACATAACATAATTATTGTCGGTGGTGATTTTAATGCACGGTTAGGCACGAACCAATACCACAGATTCACATACCATCATACATCAAATAGAAATGGGGAACACCTGGAACATTTCTTAATAAAAAATGGACTGATAAGTGTCAACACTCGTTTCCAAAAAAAAGAGAGGATAACTCTGGACGCTCACATATCGCAATGGACACAATGCGCAACTAGACTACATGATCATGAATAAAAAATGGATCAACAGTGTCAAGAACTGTGAAGCTTATCACTCCAGGGGAGGCATTTATTCTGATAATCGCATGGTCACATCAAATATTAAACTCAGTCTGCTGGCAAATAAGACAAGATCAGATCTAAATACCAAATACAACTGGGAGATACTACTTCAAAATGTGGAACTTCAAAACACGTTCCGTCTTGCGATGAAAAATCGCTACGTTGTACTACAAATGGGTGATGTCAATGAAAATAACGATGTTGAATGCGCGTATAAAAACTTTGTCAAATTCATAATGAAGCTGTTGAATCACTGATCCCCCAAAAAGAGAAAGTGAAACAAAATCTACATTCGGAAAATGAACTTATTCAGGATAAAAGAAGAGAGTTAAACAAATTGGCACAAAGAAATAACATGACCACTAGCAGAATCAACATCACAAAACATAAAGAGGCACAGAAAGAACTTGAGGCTATATATCTCGAGGAACAATAGAAATACCTACAGTCACAAATCGATAAAATCACAAACGATTCCGAAAATAAACAATCAGCGCTTGCATGGAAAAAAGTTAATAACATTACAAGCAAGAAAATAACTACTAAGGTCAAGATCAAAGCAAACAGCCAAGACGAACGACTGCAGAAGTGGTAGCTGATGCACACATCAAAATCGATCCCGAACAAGAGTTAACAATAAAAAGCGGACCATTTAATGAAAATGAATTGAGGAAACTAAAAAACTAGAAAGCTACCGGTCTTGACCAAATTCCACCTAAAGTTAGGAAAACCGGCAAGTTCAATAATTTCCTGCTTTATTACTGTAATGAGGTGTATAATGGGAATGCGATTCAGACTTGAATTGAAAGCTGCATACTACCCTTCCCAAAGAAAGGAGATCTCAGTCAAACCAATAATTATAGAGGCATATCACTAGCACCGATAGCAACAAAAGTTTACAATGTGATGCTGCTCAACCGAATCCAACCAGAAATGGAAGAGATCCTGAGAAGAAATCAGAATGGATTTAGAAGAAATCGCTCAACAGTTAGTCAAATCTTAACGGTGAGAAGAATCATTGATTGTGTAAAAGCAAGGCAACCGCCAGCAACATTACTGTTTGCGGACTTCTCCAAAGCTTTTAATTCGGTCAACAGAGAAAAGATGGAAAAGATTTTATTAGCATATGGAATCCCTGAAGAGATCGTTGCATCCGTAATGATTATGTACAAGAATACTAAGGCCATGGTACGCTCTCCTGACGGAGATACCGATTTCTTTGAAATTAAATCCGGTGTACTACAGGATGATACTCTGACTCCGTTATTGTTTGTGATCTGTCTCGACTACGTGCTGAGACACTATTGATCAACATAGCGAATATGGCCTAACATTAACGACAGCAATAAGCAGACGGCATCCAGCAGAAAAAATCACCGATGCCGATTACGCCGATGATATTGCACTGTTAACTGATAACAATGCTAATGCACAAAAGTTACTCCATCTTTTGGAAGAGTCAGCTGCTATGATTGGACTGCATACGAATGCAACGAAAACACAATATATGTCCAATAAAAACACTTTTCAAGCGGGTAAATGACTTCAAATATCTGGGCAGCCACATCGCCTCGACAGAAAAAGACGTGCTTGTTAGAATAGCCAAGTCTTGGAGTGCACTTAATTGGCTAAGAGTTATTTGGAAATCAGCACTGTCTGAACAAATAAAAAAAACTTTTTCAGAGCCGTAGTGCTTTATGGATCACCAGTTTGGACTCTAACAAAAAAACTGAAAAGGAAACTAGATGGAACTTACACACGGCTGCTCCGTGCTGTATTAAACATGCACTGGAAAACGCACCCATCTAATAAACGGCTGTATGGCAACTTGTCTAAAATATCATACGTAATAAAATAAAGGAGAATGATATTCGATGGACATTGTTATAGATGCAAAAAAGAGTTTATCAGTGATCTGATTTTATGGACGGCAACACACGGAACAGTTAAAGTTGGTCAACCCTATAAGACGTACACAAAACAGTTGACCGTAGATACCGGTTATCAACTCGAAGATCTTTACAGAGACACGACGAACAGGGAAGTATGGAGGAGTTTGGTCAATATGGTCCGGGCAACCAGCCCGATCTGATAGATAAATACCATGGTCAATATTTTGACAAAGTTTGGTGACAATTGGTCAACCAATGTGGGCGCTAGACTGAACATGAATGAACAAACTCGACCGAAAGCATACCCTCCTTGGCAAACATAATTATATTGACGACACTTAAACAGTAGCAGCAGAATTTTACAATGACACACAGCAAGAGAACCCAGTAAGCCAACTGAATATTGCATTGAACGAGCAGACTATTATAAAATGCTAAATTCCTGCTGTAAGCCTTCGACTAGTTTCTTGCCAGTTGGATGACTACATTTCTTGTTGAGAAGAGTAGATACTCCCACAATTCACTATTTATTTGCATGTTCTGTGATAGTTGTAAATCTTTCTTGTGTGCAGCATGTTTGGATCAAGTGGCAATATTCCCGCCCCGCAAGTAAGTATCGCTGAGTTCGATTTCACAGTTTGAATGTGTTCTACTATTGGAAACCCCAAAAGATGGCGAAACTCGAGTTTAGAACTTTCTCTTGTGGCTGGCATCGTGTGTGTGCACTGTATTATTTTGTAGGATTGTAAATAAACAAATATAGGTCGATTTGAAAAGTAACAAGACTGAGTGTTATGTGTGCTCTGTGTGCGCTATTGTGTTATCATCAAACTCTTGGGTGCATACAACTGTCATTTCAACTTTCTACAACCATTGTGTCTTTTCACATACTTTTGTTTACAACT
The DNA here is from genome assembly GCA_963556195.1 of Sepiola atlantica. NCBI lineage: Eukaryota > Metazoa > Mollusca > Cephalopoda > Sepiida > Sepiolidae > Sepiola > Sepiola atlantica. Next base: position 49,285,889 of record OY744544.1, read on the forward strand.
CCTCTTATCAAGTCGTTCAGCTACGGGCACTCTAGAATAAACGATGCACACCGAGCAAATAATGCACCGAACTGGAAATACCTCATCACTAATCTGATTATGCTTCGTGTGCCTTTTACCCCCCCAACTCAAGGTGAAAATTAGAAGGATCTGTTTGAAGTTGTGGAGACTATGAAAATGGCCGTAATGACGGAGCTGAGAGGCATCACAGAATAATCCTTACATCAATGCATAGAAGCGTGGCAGAGCTGTGTAGTTACGTGCATCAAACTCGATGGGGTCACTTCGAAAAGGAAAGTGATTTGGCATTAAAATTAATTTGTTGGTGACATAAGTCCCATTACTTTTGAGGCTCATTACAGATACACACACACACACATATATATATATATCTTATATATATATATATATATATCTTATATATATATATATATATCATATATATATATATATATATATATATCTTATATATATATATATATATATATCTTATATATATATATATATATATATCTTATATATATATATATCTTATATATATATATATATATATATATATTATTGTCTATATTATTGTCTGAAATTATCACTTTCCTACACTGATGAGATCAAAAAGCTGGAAACAACGTCGTCTGTAGGTATAACACTATAGTATATTCTATACTATAGTTTTATAAATATTATTATTAATGCCCCTTTAAAAAAATAAAGTTGAGCACTGTTAGGAGATATTTAAGCAAGACTCCGATTAAGTTCGTTGTGTTCGCTAATCTGTCTCGATGTTTATGCTATAATTGGCATAAATATAACTTAAATTCTCCGTATCACGTGTTAATTTCCTCACGATAGAGTGAAAGCGTGCGGAGTTAAAGGTGACTCTGTGAACTGGGTTCGTGCCTTATGACCGTCTGAAATTATCACTTCCCTACACTGATGAGAGCAAAAAGCTCGCAACGACGTCGTCTGCAGGTAAATATAATTTAATATTTATTTATAAATGTTATGTATGTATATATATATCTTCTGCTTTATATAAATACGGCTCTTAGTAACAATAAGACACAGCCTCCTGAAGACGGTCGAGAGACCGAAAGCGCTAGAGGAATGCTCCACGATTCAACGTTAGAAAATTAACACCAAAACACCGACGAATCGCTCGCCGCGTCGAGAAATTAACAAGAAAGATAGCGAAGAGAGAAAACTCCGTAGTCTTTAACGACGCGTGTATAAGAAATGACTTACTACCGAAATATATATATATATATATTCGGCTTTTTGCTGATGCTAAAATTTTCGCTGATAAAATAACTAAACAAAATTTATACAAACATACTGTTGGAAATAATTTACAATATTAAACATATATAAACCGTTCATCGTATTCTTGTCCGCGGGATATAGCTACATTGCTAGGAAACGCGTAAACAAAGATTTGTCAGAAAGCTTGGTGCATCGGTTATTTGTACTATTTCGTCTTTCTCTAGATTTATGGGCTCGTTAGTCAATCACGACATCCGGAACAGTTTCGTATCCTGTACGAGTCTCATTTTCACTTTGTAGCGGTCTTTGTTAATCTCTAGAACCGTCGACTAAATAAATCGTTTATTTAGTTTATTACCTGCGAAAGCATTAGTATTAACAAAACATGCAGCATAATACATAAAATACTGTCAGAAATGAATTCCAATATTAAGCGACGAGCATGAAACACCTTCCACTACCACATATTTTATACAATATACATAGACGATATCCTTATTCTTATATCATCTCTTGAATAAACCATGAAAATTACAATGCATTTAACAACACAGCCTCTCATATACATTTAACTATTTAACACGAACACTTCTGATTCCCTATTACTCCTCGAATTGGATCTCAACATCACCAAGGATAGAGTCATATAAACCAAATTCTATGGGAGACAAGCATATAAAAAACTATTTATATAATATAAACTTACCTCATCTATTAAAGCTAAAATCGACTATGCACAGACAGAAATCACTCGCATACATTGTTGACAAAATGATACACACTAATGAATTGCACCTTACCTTTACTTACAATAACATAAAAAACGCAGGTAATACATTCTTTCAAACACTCGCTTATTTAAACTCTTTCTTTTAGTGACAAAATCATATCCGCCATTTTTAAAGCCATGTACAGAGAAAACTTACGTTCAGCTCACCCACAAAGATCCAAACATCTATGTGTATAATAAGTAATAGTAATATTTTATATAAGCTAACTGACTCTAGAGTGATTGAGCTTACGAGTGTATGGCTATATAAGAAAGATGGTTTATGTATAGTTAGACACACTAGTAAATATTAATCTAAAAAGATAAAAAATATACACAAAACCATAGAACATTTAGGATTTAAAGTAGACATTACAGCCGGAATTAAGATCACAAACCTTTTAGATGTTACGTTTAACCTTACCCAACACACATATAAGCCATATATGAAAAATAACTTATATTTATATTATTATATATGTTCATTCTACTTTAAATCACTCCTTATATTACTAAGCATTCTAATATCGATACACTATAGAATTAGCAACAATTCCTCTATCGAAGAAATCTTTAATAACAATATAATGACGCCTTAAACAGTGGCTATATAAACACTAAAATGGAATATAATAGCAACAATAATAGGAGTATCAGAAGCAAAAAGATAACCGGAAAATTATTTGGTTTACCCCCCGTTTAATCTACTGTTTATATCCAAAATTAGCCATATGTTTCATTATCTTTTAATTTTGCATTTTTCTGCTAATAATGCTCTACATAAGATTTTCAAGTTTAATAACTCTGTATAACTGTACAAATGACCTGTAATAAATAATTAATGTCCATAACAGACAGGATAATATTTATAGTAATAACAATAGAATAAACAATACACAAGATAGTAATAATAACATAAATAATGAGTGTGACTGCAGAGATAAAATGACTATTCGTTACATAAAAAATGTTTGACCAAGAGTATATACACTTACGAACGGTATACCTAGAATAACATCCGAATCTTCGTGGAAGGACAAGCACTGATTTTAAGACCAGGTACAGGAACTATAAAATATCTTTCAACAACCTGGGAAAGAAGGACAACACCTAACTATCCAAATACATATGATCCCTAAAGAGGAACACTCGAGTACCGGCACTGAAATGGAGCATCCCGAAGAAGGTTTCAACTACCACGCTACATAACCCTACTTGTTTTCTTTGTCTTAATGAAAAAATAGCGATTATTATGTTTCCAGAAAGAGATAAATTGTTAAATCGAAGGGATGAAATGGAGATTAGACATTTCAAATAATGCACCTCGGATAAATATAGTAGCAACATAGTGAATATAGCATAACCTCTTATAAAGAACACCTGAAAAATTATAATCAGTTAATATAAACATGTAATCTAATCTAACATAACAATAATAACATAACTTGTTAAGTGTGTAATAAATATCATTCTAACTCACTTATAAAATGTAGTTAATATTAAATAAATAATTAGGCAAATAAGTAATTAGTTAAATAAAAACGTACACAAACAAAGTAAATAGTTACATATTAATAGATTTATTAAATGCAGGTTGTATGTGACAAATAATTAAATGAATACATAAATATATAAAAATCCCACAAAGAATATAATTACTTTTTAATAAAATTCGTTTTACCTCCATACACAAAATTAGAATTTTAGAGTTTTCAATGTTGTATTCTTCCGTTATGAAGATTTATCTTTGTGAATTTAGGTTTTCATAATATTTATATAAATATGATTATAGATTGGTGTATATTTCTGCGCGTGTTTGTATTATTTTTTACAGAATGTTGCATGTGTTTTTGTCGTTCCACTGGTGTATATTTGTGTACTTACTTGATTATTTGAAAATTTGTAAGTTTACAGTAATATTGTTGGAGAAGTTTTTTTAGATATCAATCTAAATTTCTTATTAAATGCAATTAATATAAACAAATAAAAACAATTAACTGCAAGCAATACATAGATATGATACAATGCGGATATAAATTAAACTCACTTTCATTAAATTATACGTACATTAATCGAAGTAAAGAAGAAAAGTTATGTCTAGATGTGTTGTATAAGTGAATATATGTGTAATTATCGCTATTAACATATTCGTTTATATCTTTTTAGAACTTATATCAGTGTGTAGGATATAGGAGTT
>OY744544.1:49295114-49340114 GCA_963556195.1 Sepiola atlantica
GTTGGGAATGTTGGGTTAAATAGCTAGAAATAGCATCACAATATGAACATTCCTTTAACGTTAAACAAGCTTGAAACATTAAATTCATTTTTATTAAATCTTACCAAAGACTCCGTTAGTCAGTACTCGTTATAAACTCTGAAACAATTAAACAGCGTAACGGCTGATACAAGTTATCACCTTTAATCAGAATACTACAAGAAAACTCTTCAACCAACGATTGCCATGGCAAATAACACCCTACCTGAGAGTTCAGCGTTCAAACTCCTCGGCCTAACATTCACAGATAATATGAATTGGAACAAATACATAGAAGACATTGCCAAGGCTACTGCAAAGAAGGTGGACTCCATCTACCGTGCTAGAAGACTTTTAACACCTGACAGTATCCTATATCTCTACAAAGCCACCATCCGCACATGCATGGAGTATTGTCACATCTGGGCTGATGCACCATCCACTAGTCTCTCCCTCTTAAACAAGGTCTAACAAAGAATCGCTAATCTAATAAGTCCCTCACTATCTACCAAGGTCCAGCCCCTGTCCCATCGCCGCAATGTTGCATCCTTGTCCTTCAATGGAATGTGCTCCGATGAACTTGCTGCGCTGGTGCCCCCCCCCACTCGACCAACCCGACAATCAGCTAAATTCATTCACTGTGGAAGTCCCCAGATGCCGGAGAGCCTTCTCCTCAAATAGCTTATTTCCTGGTGCTACTGGGCTTTGGAACTCCGTCCCTGCTCCCTGTTTCCCCGAATGTACCAACATGCAGAAATTTGAAACAATATAAACAAGCATCACGCTGCACAGCTCCCAATTTAGGATGACCTCCCAAAACTTTCACCCTAATTCTCAGTACTCCCTTACGTCTACAGTGGCAACTTGCCTTGTTTGGGGTAAACTATGTCTAAAAAAATAATACTAACCGAACAGAACTTGATTTTAAATTCAGGTTTGTTATTTTACACCACATTCATAACAACACTTCGTACATAACATCGATATTAATAAAAACAAACATTTATGTTTCGCTCGAAACAAAGTACAAAAACATTCCGTTATGTCATAAATAAACCACGTATTTTCAAATATTTACTTCTATGTTTTTCTTCAAATAAGTTATATTGAGAAAGTTTTGAAATAAATACGAAACGTTTATGAATATATAAACAATTTTCGTTTTTTCATTTTACACACACAGATATATATATATATATATATATATATATATATATATATATATATATATATATATATATTAAAAATAAACTATAGAAAATCAATTTCTACATTTTATTACTATAATTAAAAAGGAAAAACGTTTCACAAAAGCAACACTTCTTTTATAACAAAAAAACGAAAGGTTTATTCAAAGGAGAAGTGAAAAGTCTACTGCCGCTTAGTAGATGAATTTATCTCCGGTGAAAATAGCATCATGGGATGTCGGTGACAAAGGCAGAGGAGAAAATGGGGCGATCCGTCTTGGCTGGTGCCAGGGAACCGTCTGCCGATCAGCTGCAATCTATAAAGGGGCTGAAGTAGTTCTTTAGGAAACTAATGATATCAATTTTTTCAATTTTTCTGATGGTCTTTATTAAAATCCAAAAAATAATAAATGTCCCAGAGGTTTCACGAACGTTTTCGGTTCTTCGTATTATTCCAGGAAAGATGTTGACGATTTAAATTCAACGACGCGGGAGTGGCATCAAAGAATAAAATCGCATTACGTTAAGCATTTTAAATATATATATATATATATATATATATATATATATATATATATATATATATATCTATATATATCAATATATATATATATATATATATATCTATATATATATATATATATATATATATATATTGATTGTAGTAATAATACTAAAGCGAGAAAGAAAAAAGAATAAATTTCTTCACGTAAAACGGTTAAAATATAAAAAAAATGTGAATGGAGGAGAAAAAAGTAAAAAAAAAGATGGTGGTGAAATCGAGACGTCTTTCGAGTCGACTCATTTTCAAGATATTACGTCGACTAAAATAGGCTGTTTTAATAGCGAATTAAAACTATGGTGAATACATGGATTATCGAATGAGTAAACAAAAAAAAATAATGTACCCATCAGTTCCATGCTTGCATATATATATATATATATATATATATATATATATATATATATATTAAAAGAATACCCGAGCAGAACAGCTTTGCACCACTTTTAGGACACCTTACGAAGATTAAAATCAAGATATAATGCTACTAAATCGTATGTCTAGAATCCTTATTGAAGTTTTAATCAAAATCTGTTACATCATGTAGATTCTAGAAAATGTTTCTAAATTAAAGGCTTAAGCTAAAGAAAAAATTGAATCTTTCTTAATTGGTGTCTAATGACCATGGATCGAATTTAATGCAAATTAAAACTATTTGAATTTTAAAATGTGAGGCTGTGCCCATAGTATGTCCCATATAGGCCATTTTAAATACTCGAAAGAAACTGATATTTGAAGAATATTTATTAATTTATGTCTAATGACTATTGTTGACATTTCATAAAAATTGGAGGTATCTGAATTTTCACGAAGTACTTCTTTGTCTTGTTTGTATGAAACTAAATGAAACTTAATATACCTTACGCTTAACAGCAGTGTTCAAAAATTCATAATGATCACTTAATTAGCTTAGGAGTGAATCATACACAGAGAAGTATCTAAACATATACACATACCGAACTTTTTATAGAGATATACAAGTAGATGTACCAGGCGTTGCCCTGCTGTAAATTATGCTGAAAGGGTCTGTTAAAATGTATGCATCATGTTTATTATAAAATAGGGTTAACCACCCGCCCTTCCAAATCCCACCCATGTAATCGTCGTTAATAAAATTCACATTACTTTTTGCAGTCCAACTACAGTTTGGACAAATAAACTTCTGTCTATACCTGACTTATCCACCAAGTTTCAGTTATGAATATCCAACCGTCATTTTTATCATCATTCAATGATAAACACACCTGGACACAATGTGCAAAACTGAGAGACCCCCCCCCCTCTCGGCAGTGCCTGATTTTGGCTGTCAGGGATTATTTCAATAGACATTACATTCAGAACAAAATCAGGTAATTAAGGTCCAGTGAGTGTAAATCCCATTCAGGATCACATCCTTTACTGATGGAACGATCAGTACAGTGCTCCCCGAATATCATTGAACGTCGATAAAACAAAGCTTGTTGAACATTCATGACGTCATAAAATGCAAAATAATGCGCGTATTCCGTGACTTTTTCGCAAACGCAAAATATTTTCCCTCTTTTTTTCTGTTTCTTCTCTATGTTTTTCTTTTTTGCTCCAATCCCCATTCGTTCAAAGTGTTCGTGTCAGTTTGTACATTTGAAACTAACATGGGCTCCTCGCTTGGTCTTTTTTCTTTTACTGTCCTTTTTCTTTCATAGTCAACAGTTTCACACGATATGATCGTAAACAGACGCATACAAAATTAAGATCACCATTACATATTATCAGAGAAAAGTTGTATTTGATCAAACTGAAATATACATATCCACGTAGTCTGATAAACGTATATATATATATATATATATATATATATATATATATATATATATATATATATATAATCTGAGTTTGTAAAGAAATAAACATACAGGAACTACAACGTTTTTCCAAACAACTTTACTAATATGACTCTGCAATGACATTAAGCTCTTCAACCAGAATGACTCTGAAAAGTACAACAACGCCACCGCTGATATCACGATATTATTGTTAAACAAGAATATAAGTCAGCCATGAGACTGCATACCTCCGCGTGACAACGTAAGGATGGGAAACACGGTTTTGGTCTTACTTTTTAACATTGTATGAAGTATTTCTGAATTTATGCTATCACAACCTTGATAACTCAAAACTATCTGATCAGTCGGGCATTTTCCATAGTGGTTACTGTTATAAAAAAGCATGAACTTCATACATCAAATTAGAAAAATTCCATTAAGACCTTGACCAAACCTTTCAAGATTAAGGTCATATAAGAGGCAGGACTTCATTGGATACAATATGGGTCATGGAGCGAGTCTTTGAACAGAACAGAAATTATCGCCAAACAAAGAGTTACAGATTCTACCGAAAACATAACCTCTTCCTGGCGGAGGTAAAACGTTGCGTTTGATATTTTCATAGGCTTTTGTTTTTAATTGCATCCTTGGACAGAGAGAAATACAGGTTAGTCAGATCAGATAAATAGTTTTGAGTTAACGTTTCTATCATATAACCTAGGGAATACTTCATACAATATGAAAAAGTAAAGCCCAGGTAATATTTTGTCCCATCCTTACGTTGTCAGGCGAAGGTATGGAGTCTCACGACTGACTTATGTTCTTGTTTAAATAATTTAAAATAATTTTCTAAATGTTTAGAATTTAATTTATAGTCATGTTAAGTTATTGTAAAACATTAACTATTTTTAATGTCTATCTGGGAGATGAGACCATCTCATAAGTTCTGTCCGGATTTAAATTCTCTGAAATTTAATAGTAAGTAGGAGTTTCTAAATATATCATTTGTACTAAGACACATTTGACTTTATTACATGTTATTTGACAAAAACATAAATTGATGCATACATATAGGATTCATACACATTTCTTTAAGATATATTTGTGTATAAAGTTTCACGATTCACCTCACACATGAAACAATGAAACATGTAGCCCTACTTGAACAACGTGTGGGTAAAACGAAAAATGTGCCGAATGTGAAAGTAGCAAAACAATCTACTTATACACACGTGCACAATGTTTACAATGATTAGAAGTGAAGTATATTTATAGTCTTGTCGACGTTGGAACAAGAGACACATGATCCTAGCACCCAAGACAGCTTAATTCAGTCCATCCTCCACCTCTCCTTCCGCCTATTCTCTCCAATCTCATCATTTGACCAGGGGATTCAACATTAAATCAGCATCCTCTTACCACCGCATCCGACTGCATCGATTTCACACAATTTAATTATATTTATTCGTTTCTCTCCCCCAGCTTTTTTATTCTTTCAGTTTTTTTATTTATTTTTTTTCATTTAATATCTTTTTTATTTTGTTTATTTCATTTAATATCTTTTTTATTTTGTTTATTTCATTTAATATCTTTTTTATTTTGTTTATTTCATTTAATATCTTTTTTATTTTGTTTATTTCATTTAATATCTTCATCAAATTAGTTTTATTAAAAACAAGAACGGATATTTTGAAGATACGTCTTATCTATCATCGCGTCTAGCGATGAAAACACTATTTCAAACTGAAGCGTGACAGATAAAAGAATGTACCTTTTCAATTTGAAGCGTGACAGACTGACAAAAGTCTTATGTCAAACTTGATAGACCAACGAAATGTCCATTTCATACTGAAATGTGACTGACAGGACAATCAACGGACAAAGCCTATCACAAAGATGCGATGGACGCATTTCAAAACACCAATTCTCACGATTTTTTCTATCTTTCTGCGAACTTTCTTTCTTCTCTTGATATTCACGACGCGAACCGTCTTACATTCTTTTTTTATCAACGTGTATAAATGCATGTGTGAATTATATACATGTGTGTATATATACACGTGTGAACCACACTTTCTCTCTCTCCCTCTCTCCCTCTCTCTCTCCTTTATCGTTTGTCGTTTCCATCTTTCACGTCTGTTCCATTTGCAATGGATCGTACATCATGTCGAAAGGAATATACGGACACGGGTGTGATGAAAGGATTGTCAAGACGCGCCCTATTGTTCGACATAATGCCAATCGGGAAAAGAATGGAATAGCAGATGAAGCGGCGGAAGGTTAGGTCTAAATTAAAAGCGCGCACGAGCGTGGGGAGACAAGAGAGGGTAATATATCGAAATAAAGGAAGATAAGAGAAGAATAAAGAGAAAGATGAAAGAGAGAAAGATGAAAGAGAGAAAGAAACAACACAAAACAGAAAAGCGAGGAGCTTTAATAACAAGTAGTACAAATAGCTATATGCAATGATCCGACTCGTAGATCACTCTTAATTACTTGGTGGATAGTAGTAATTCTACTATTTACTATTGAAATTCCCCTTTATTTACTAATTAGTTTCCAGTGGCCTTCGGGTAAGATCTTCGACTGCGAATCAGTGGCGATTTGTGTTCGGGGTTCGCGCCCGGTGACCGTTGGGAACTAGTTCCTAGACTGAAGATTGCGTTAGCATGAAACATCGATGTCTCTAGGTATATTTTAAATATTTAATATTTATAAAAAATATTATTGTTTATCAGCCCCCTCCCACAGAGGCTGGGCACTTTTCGAGGAGCTTTAATAACAAGTAGTACAAATAGCTATATGCAATGATCCGACTCGTAGATCACTCTTAATTACTTGGTGGATAGTAGTAATTCTACTATTTACAGTTGAAATTCCCCTTTATTTACTAATTAGTTTCCAGTGGCCTTCGGGTAAGATCTTCGACTGCGAATCAGTGGCGATTTGTGTTCGGGGTTCGCGTCCGGTGACCGTTGGGAACTAGTTCCTAGACTGAAGATTGCGTTAGCATGAAACATCGATGTCTCTAGGTATATTTTAAATATTTAATATTTATAAAAAATATTATTGTATATATATATATATATATATATATATATATATATATATATTCTTTTCTGTTTTGTGTTGTTTTTTCTCTCTTTCATCTTTCTCTCTTTCATCTTTATATATATATATATATATATATATATATATATATATATATATATATATATATATATGAGAGAGAGAGAGAGAGGGGGAAAGGGAGAGGGGGAAGAAGGAGACTGATAGAAAGAGACATAGAGCGAGAGAGAAATAGACGCAACGAACATAGTTGTTGAAAGAACGAAAACATATTTTTTCGTTCTCTATCTGTCTGTGGGTGCAACTGAGAACACAGTCTTATACCAAGATCGAACACTTTTGTCGACTACAATATTACGAGGAATTCAATGGTGTATTCATTTGCTATTAGATAATTTTCATGCTCGCACAGGACATATACACAGCAATAAAAAAAAACGACGTTTTATTTAATTTTATTTTATAATATCTTGAAAATTAAAAATTATAGAAATTAAAAAATAAAAATGGTGCACCGAGGTCCAAATTGATGCTCGGGAAACTCCGGATGTGCATGCTAGTACCAAAACAGTGAAAGGCATCGAATTGGTGAAGTGATGATGATAAAAAACAGGAATGAAAGCTTTGTCATCATTTTATATGGTTGGAAATAACTAAAAAACACGAAAATATTTACCGAGTAATAAAAGAAACTGAACAATTCATTCGATATTCATGCATACAAAAAATTCTGCATGTTTACTTTAATATATATATATATATATATATATATATATATATATATATATATATATATATATATATATATATATAAAAAAATTCAATAACATTCCAAACGTCAATAGAATGGTTAATATAAATAATAACCTTACAGAAGACAAGTAAAATAAGAAATATAAAATATATATTCATTTAGAAGCTAAGCGGAAAACACCTGTAAGCATAGCCAATAGGAGACTATCATCTTCTCTTTCTCTGCATCTGAGAAATTGATAAAGAACTATATATATTGTGTACAAATGTTTTCGTGTTAATTATTGGTAATTAACAACAATCCGGGCAGGCAGCTGACCTCTAAGGACTATTTATATGTATAGGGTGTAATTCTAATGAGTCGAGGGGAAAATCATACTAAAGCTTAATGAATCAAAGTTTGAATGATGGGAAGAAAGGCAAATAATATGGAAGTGGCGGAACGGGGGAATATAGAAAGTAATAGATGCAGGAACAACGTAATAGAGAGGAAAGGGATGTCCGTTGGGCCATAGCAGGCATATCTGCTAAGCTGTCTATGTATTCTTCCTTTGCTTTTTATTCTTCCTTTGATTTTATTCTTGCTTTGTTAGTCTGTCTGTTTTAAGTTTCGAATTGTTTCTCTTTCTATCTAAATATCTTGATGAATTTAATACGTATGGGAAGGGAATCTCAAATCCTTTGGAAGATACATGAAAACCAATGAATATATGCGATTTAAAAAAATCAAGCAGATCTATTTCTACAATAGATCGTTTAGTGTCCAGACGCTGGGTGAACCTGTAAGTCTTGTTAGATCATCCGCCGCTTTCACAACATCGAAGTGGAAAGCTACCATTACGGAAAAATTAAAGTATTGCCTTTAATTTCAATCATAATCTCTTTTCTCTGAAGAAGGATGTGTTATCATCGGAAATTAATAAGAAATAAGTCAAGAAAAGATAGAATTTAAATGATTTTTAATAAAATATTGCATCTTAAAACGTGTTTACAAAGTTTTAAAATTTCTTAAAGATGCTTCCTAGAACTTTTGTCAAATTCTATCTATTTATCTGTCTATCTATATGTCTATCTATCTATACGATCGAACAATATTGGCTGCATTACTATTTTCATCGATGGTGAGGTTAGTCTTTTTAAACATAACAAATTATAGAGGAATAGAGAATCAAAAGAAGGGGGGGACCAAAGATGAATCATTTCAGAACTTTTTCCCATCGAGATGTTGAAACAAATTAGGAGACATAAAAACTACCAAAATGTCTTTCAGTCGACAACCGTCAAGGACGCCGTCGACAACGAGGTGGGAATCACGATTCAAACGTAGTCAACAAACCATAGAAGGTAAAAAGATATTTAAAACTGGGGAAAAGGAAGAAACATTCTTAACATACACAAATGAGTACCAAATTATGTGTGTACTTTTTTGTTTGCAAAGAGAGTGTTGTCGTCGAGTAATTGCAACCGATTCTGGAATTTTAAAATGATTTTTCGAACAAACTCTTGTAAAATAGAGAATACCCTCCAATGCAAACTTGGCACTGCAATACATAATCTCCAATAGCCGACGCGTGGGTTGTGGATGCCCGGATTTCTGGCACTGTCTGTGCATATGTATCACAGGGGGACATATTGAGAATTTTGTTTACCTCTAAGCGTTGGATAGTACGCTCTATATAGTCAGACTCGCACTGACCAAGAAAATGATAAATAATTATACTGAATGGTGAGGGCACTATCTTCATGAAAAGAGGGGAAAGCACTTTTAGTCTTGAACGCCGTTCGAACATTCGTTGCAAAAAGACAACGTGAAACGGCTGAAGAAATTCTTATGTTATAACCCCTGACTTTTAGTATCAATCCATTTTCACCTTTAAAGGCAGCGATTTTATCCTTGATACATCTCTTAATGGTATGTAACGGGTAAACATTGGACGAGAGGATTTCTGTTATCTAGTTTAGCACTAGAGCCAATCAGCAAAGCCCGATCTACTAATGTTTTAATCAGATTATTCGTTCTAATTTTAGAGGCGAACTAATCTCATCTAATATACTGACGTGTTAAATTAGGGTTTTTGCGTATGCTGGAGACAAAACAAACATCTGAGTTTAATGTCTAAGAAAGGTAATACGTTATTTACCTCCCCTTCTATGGTAAACATCAATGCAGGGTGAAGTAAATTAATATGCCGTAAAAACTCCTCAGATGTAAATATGGCAAAAATATCATCGACTTAACGAAAATAGCACACTGGTTTCGGCAACAATTGCTTTTGAAAACTAACAAAAATATTGGACAAACCAGGGCCCAAACGACCTTTCATTGCTACCCCATCGATTTGATGATACATCTTAAAAGCTAAATTTAACAGACTTAGTAGCTAAACTCGTGAGCCGAATAAATATATGTGAAAGAACTATGATAAAGACTATCGGCACAAATTCCGATAGCTTCATCGAGATGCACATTCGTGAACGAACGAACATAGTCAACGAGTATCCGAAGAACAGCTTAGTTCCCGAATCAATTCTGCCAACCGAAACGAGTCCGGAATGCAGAATCCAGAGTATATCTCCAAAACAGATGCTAATTTCTTGATGATTCCCCGGAAATTAAACAACCGTTTCTGTGTAGCTTACTTAATATAAGTATTTTTCTATACTACTACTACTAAGCTCTACTTATTTAAAAAATAGCGTTAAAAAAGAACTTTTTTAAAATTTTATTTTTGAGGGAGATAATTTACTTCCGGCATTAAATAAAACGTCAAATGTCGTTGATCTTAGCAAACATACCAAGTGATCTACCTTCCCAGCATAAGTCAAATTATTTTTATTTACATCCCCTCCAACAGGCTAGACACAAGATCAGGTGTGGTTAGCTAGCGCAATAGGCCTGGGTAACCCCGTTGGCATTCCCCGGTAGGATCGCCTTAGACGATTAGCAATAAACAAACCCCTTTTAAAATGGTGAGAAGGCAAAGCCTGGGAAGGTAGACCTCATAGAACTACATAAGATAATACTTCAGACCGGCGGAATCAAGGTCCGAAGGCTAAGACTGTACTAGTCTACAGAGTGTAGCATCCATCGAAACAGATACTTCACTCTGATTTTAGCCCAAAAGGCAATTTATTTAGACAAATAAAAATTATTTACAATTATATTTGACTTAGGCATGATGCCCTATTTCTTTTGTGGGGAAGCGAGGGATCAAGTGTCATTCTTGACAACAAAAACTTTTGCTTACTCTGAACTAGACACTATCACCACAATACCGCATTCATTCTATGGTTTAAATCCTACTTAAAAGATCCCAATGGTTTCTATGAGTTTTTATTCATAATAATATATATATATATATATATATTGGGCAATTTACAAACACCCAAAAAGAATGAAAAATAAAAAACCAAACAAAATGCTAATGGGGCAGGTTAGTCAGGCCCTCCTAACTCTCTGCTAAGTGTCAGACCGCTCACTGATTTCTGGGTAAAATCAAAAACAAGCAGGTCAGTCTTTAAAAGGGAGTGGGAGCTAAGAGGGTCATCAAAATAAAACAGATCGGGATAGAATATATGAATGGGTGGTGTTTTCCAAGATAAAAATACCATTTAGGGATGGTATAGGGCAACATAAATATGGGGAGTGGGCATCTTTGAAAAATCTCTAGCGTTAAAAAATAAAGCGGGGCCGGGACTAATTGATTCCACTAGCAAAGAGTCTTTTTAAAGAACAAATTCTAAGGGATGCGTGCCATACTTAAACCGGGCACACGTACTCGTACCTGGCTCCTCGTCGGATGCACACACTAGTGTCATACACCCACCTCCGATTGAATTCCATCCAATCGCATTTGATCTTTACTTTAAGCTGATGTTTAAAGTAAAAAAAAAACAACAGATCCCGATCGGAAACCGATCCAACCCCATCAACATAATCAAGACGTGTAACCCACGTCATTAGTCTAGCTACGGCTAGGGTAGCAAGAAAATATATTCTTTTCTGCCTAGGCCACGGCGGGGCTACGTTGTAGAGAACATATGCTACACCAAGGACAAACGGCTGCTCGGCGTTGATGCGAAGCGCTACCTCTCTGATATACTTACAGAGTCACCGAACTTTGCTTTCTCCCAAAGCCTACAAGCGGTACGCATTAAGAGTAATTCTACCAGTCGGCAAATAATGAGAGAAAGGACGTAAGTAGCGCACGCCTTTGCTCTGCTCTTTAAGGAAAATTTCCTTTGAATCTAAATCTCTACCGACAATTCGAACTTTTCTTTTCCAGCTGCATACCCGGTCCGAACCAAATAACAAGGATCCAAACCGGGCCATCTAACCAGCTGAAAATACTTAGAGCGCGGACACTCCAGGCCTTCAACCGCAGGCCATTGGACTTACTACGCTTAACAACGCCCCCTGTAACTTCTTCATAATGAGCGAGAGCTTTAATTACTGTTGCAATGTAAGTACGACTCGACACGACTACGGTGATATCATTGGCGAACGCGGAAACCATGACTTCCACTCCGCCAGGAAGAGCAATTCCGTGCAGGATTGGTCTCGTTACACCTCCCTTAATTTACAAAAGCAGACGCGACAACAGACAACCGTGACGCATCGACTTAGAAACCACGAACGGCTCCGAAAGCCTACGATTTAGTTGCACTGCCTCCGTCGGCAGACGATACAGAATAGAGACCAACTTGTGGAAGTCAGGATTAAAACCGTCAGCCTCTAGAACCGACACCAGTAAACGATATTCGACCCTTTCAAAAGCCTCGTATCGGGAAATGACGCAAAAATAAGACGTAAGGTTCGTTAACAAATGAGAAAGTTTACCAAATTTAACATTACAGAAACTAGCCGAAGACTGCCACAGATTTATAAGTGTTAAACAAGATTCGAAGGGCATCGGAGAGTCGGTTAATTAATTACACCATATCTGCCACCCCTATCTATAGAGTGAAATCATCAGAACAGTTACTAGATATTCTCCACTCGGTACAACCCAATAACGAACTCCTAACTTCTTTAGACGTAGAAAACCTGTTTACAAATGTCCCAACACATGAAACCATCAACATAATTATTAACAGCATTTATAATAATCCAACTCTCCCTGCACTTAAAATAAACCCTAACATATTACGCAAACTAATTTCTTGCACCGCGGAGGTGCCCTAATGGTAACTTATACACACAGGTAGATGGCGTATCAATGGGATCAGCTCTTGGCCCATTGTTTGCCGAATACTATATGTCTAACCTGGAAATTAACACATTTAACATTATTCCTAAACCCTCCATATATGTCCGATACGTAGACACCATTCTCCTACTTACAGAAAACTTATCTAATTTAACTCTAATCAAAAACACACTAAAAAATAATTCAACATTAAATTTCACACAATAAATTAATATTAATGATAAAATTCCCTTCCTAGATATAAAAATAGAAACCTCTACAGATAAATTTATTACTGTTACACCGGCCGTTCTTACACAGGAGAAACTACACCGGTTGTCACTATAAATAGTGCGAGTCACCAGAAACACAGTGAAGACAAAGCACAGTCTTGTAACTGTCTAGCCAAGTGCTAGTCAAGTTTCTTACTTTGTTAATACACTTGTTAAACCAACCCTCGACTTGACTTCCTTTATTTATTATTTACTGTTGGACAACTTCACAACAATTACCTACCCGTATAAAAACACTACGAGCAAAGGTTTAAACCTACTCAATTTTAGTAGTGAATGCCCTGATAGATACAAAATGGCCGTAATAAAAAATCTTATTTATCGAGCCAAAAGAAATTCTTCTACAAATAAAATATTTTATAAAACACTTGCCGATATTAAACAGACACTAATTAACAATAACTTTCCTAACTATATAGTTGATCAACAAATAAAATGCTCCCTAAGCGCCATAAATAAAAACTCTAACACCAACAATATTAATAATAATAATATTAACTTGTTTTATTGCAACCAAATGCACCCCAACTATAAAGTCGATGAAAAGATAATTAAAAATATTATACACAAACATATATCTCCCGTAGATAATGACTTTAAAATTAGATTTATTATTTATTACAAGAAATCTAAAACCACAAATTTATTAATAAAAAATAACCCGGCTGACAACAGCTTACTAAAAACTAGTAATAACATATACGTGTTTAAATGCCCTATCAGAGAATGTGTCCCTGCAAACAACACGTATATCGGAATGACTAGAACTAGCATATCACGCCGACTAACTTGCCATCTCGCCTCTCTTCAAAGTTCCATTTACCAACACCTGATAACACATAGAAATCCCAAAAATGAATTCAGGAATATTTTAACCGCGAACACATCCATTCTTGGGATCTCATATTGCAGTATTCGTCTCCCCATAATGGAAGCATTGTTTATTCAAGTAAATATACCACGCTCGTTATGAGGGGGCGAAGCTATGTTGAAGTGGTATTGAAATGTTTTTTAAAACGTCTTCTTAATAAATTCACCAATCTTTTATTTTGCATACTCATTCATCCGTCTGAAGATGACCGATGTCGGTCGAAAACGTTCGCGAAAATATGGCGATTTTTTATACAACATGGACGACAATACCAAATCGGTCGTGCGACGAATCGAAAAAATGAATAAAAAATAAATAAACAGAAGCTCGTGCTACTGTTAAACCAAACATGCATAAGAGAAGGAATGCTGCCTAATTATACATATATATATATATATATATATATATATATATATATATATATATACATGCTAAAGGAATACATGTGTCATGACGGGTGAAATTAATTCCCCGAACAAAACAGATTTGCACAAATTGTATGTTCCTTTAAGAAGATTAAAATTAACATATAACAATACTAAGCCTTGTGTCTAGAATTCTTAATCAAATTTTGATAAAAATCTTTTACATGATTTAATTCTAAAATGTTGTCAAAAATGTTAGTCTTTGACGTAAGGGGTCTATATTCAGAAACTCGTGCTTAAATAGTGTCTAATGACTCTTGATCTTAATAAATGCAAATCTGAAACATTGGAATTTTCAAATAGGAGACTGTGGCCCTAAAATTCGTTTAAATACCTCGAAAAATTGAAATTTGGGTAATATTTATTAATTGATGTCTAATACATATTGTTAAAATTTTACAAAAATCGGATGTATCTGTATTTTCACGAAGGGCTCCCATAAATGTACCCGACATTACTACCCCCTATGTCGTCTAACAGCTGTGTTCTAAAATCATAATAATCGTACATAAAAATATATAAACATATACACATACCTAATATATATATATATATATATATATATATATATATATATATATATATATATATATAAAAGAGAGAGAGAGAGAGAGAGAGAGAGAGAGAGAGAGAGCATAAAAATAGTAGCTTATAGGATAATCAGTTTGTGGCATTAAAATCATGAGCTTCGAGAAGCCTCTTTGGCGCTGCGCAGATGAAGCAGCAGCAGCAGCCGCTGCAGCCTCAGTGCTTCTTAGCTAAGCTGTAATGATGTTCAACAAGTGTTAATCCATAATAAGTGTTCTCACTCAAGTTGTATCTTGTTCAGATTGATCGTTGCCATCTCATTTATTAACACGCTAATTCCACCCTCTCAACTCTTTCATCTTGTAATGCCAATAAACGATGAGATATTATGCGCAACTACGCATACCCGGACACGAAAAGAACAAAAAACAAAATAAAATAACAATCAAACAGAAAAACAATACACAAACTCACACATCTAACGATAGATAAGGTAAGCAAAACATCAGATTTATATACACTAGTTGAAACATCTGTCTACGCCGACTTAGTGATTATAACTATACATTTAAAAATATCATCTTG
Source organism: Sepiola atlantica (assembly GCA_963556195.1). Taxonomy (NCBI): domain Eukaryota; kingdom Metazoa; phylum Mollusca; class Cephalopoda; order Sepiida; family Sepiolidae; genus Sepiola; species Sepiola atlantica. The sequence continues at coordinate 49,310,397 of OY744544.1, forward strand.
CTGTTTAACTATCGACGCGTATGGTCGAGTAGTTAGAATGCAAGCATTTTAATCAGTCAATCATGAGTTCAATTTCGCCTTGCAACACCTTTGGCAAGTATTTGAAAACTGTGTGAAATGGGCCAATCCAAGCGTTGTGAATGAAATACGACGAAATTGTTTAGAAACCGTCGGACAGCATGATAAGGAGAGTGTCTCTACAATCCGGTAGTGATTATGGAACCTTTTACGTTCTTTTACGTGACCACTTTACGAAACGGGTTATCAAGTTTTATTATTATAGCTGTCATCCCAAGACTCAAACAATTTAGATGTTGTCTTTTCTATTTTCATTTTCAATGTTTGGTCTAGTTAAAGTCAGGTCGCAAGTTAAAATCTCAAAAGGAGCGATAAAAAGCTAAGAATTTGGTAATTAAGCAATTTTATTCGTTTATAGTGACGTAGTTAGGTACATAAGTAGGTCACAACGGTGTTTATATATCGATAACTATGTTGAAATCTAAAAATTAGCGATAAAAAAGCGACAGTTAAGCAGTCACATTGGCATCAGTTTATAACGTGACGTAGGTAAGTAGTATCGTTATTATGAACATCATCATCATCATCATCATCATCATCATCATCATCATCATCATCATCATCATCATCATCATCATCATCATCATATAAACTCCCTATTTACTTGCACCCCATGAGTAAAACACAAAGGAGGCACTCTGGTGTGGACAAAAATTAAAATTGACTCAGTCTACTAGGATTTCTCCTTAACTGACAGAAGACAGAAAAGATTAAGTGTTGTATTTGAACAGATACTCCACGTTACACTTAGTCAAGAGTAGCGGGCCATGGTCATCTTTCTCGACTTGGTGTCATTTCTTTCGTGTGATCTTGCCGATCATATTTCAATTTTCATTGCGTCTTTGAATCTTCATCTGATTCCTCCTTTCTTTGACACAACTGAGAATACGGCAGTTACTTCGATAGTCACTCAGGTTCCATTATCTGCAAGTGTCCTACCCATCTCAATTTCTTTTGTACTAATAGATCCAGTCAGTTTGCACGTTTCAGTATTTCCTGGTTGGTGATCATATCCTGCCAGCCTACATTCACAATCTCCCTGGGATGACATGCTATGCAGCCATTAAACCTTTTAACTTCAGCATGTATGTATATTCCATGTTTTCTACTCCACATACAAGAATTACCAGGACTACTGTCATGTAGACTTTGCACTTTTCTCGCTCGTTTTCTCCATAGTGTCTCATGGAGTTTCCCATAAGCAATGCTTGCTTCGTCTATCTTAATCAAGATTTCTTAGTTCAACCCGACTCTTTCAGAGACTGATCACTCTCGGGAAGAGTGCTATCTGCAAGTTAAGCAATTTAATTTCTTATAGTTTAAAACGTGATATAGCTAAGTACATGGTAGATAATGATATTACTTACTACTGGTTCAAATCTCGAAATGAACGATAAAACAAAAGCATTTTCAAATTAGGTAGTTTTAATAATATCGTTTTATAGCGTATCGTAGATATATACTTACGATAGTATTGATATAGAGACTAGCAGGAAGATCCGAAGTTGCTTGGGATTTAATGAGGATCATTACTATGCCCATTTTGACTATGCTCAAACCACCATATTACTTTTTTTACTGTCCACCCCCCGTTTCTCCCTCTAAGATAGTTGGAAGAAACTGAAATTTTGAAACAGTCTATGAATTAGTGTCTTATACATCTGGTTTACATTTCATTAACATCAGATATATGTATTTGAAGTTTTAAAGGGATCTCTGCTCCATAGACCCCTTAATGAGGCACGTAGAGGTTTGAAACCACTTCCATTGTCTTACCAGACAGATTTGATAGACATAATTTAAATTTCATTTGAATAGGATATATTTAAAGTTTTGAAGGGATTTTGCTGTCATAATCCTTTAGGGGGCACGTAAAAATTTAGGACTATTTCCATTGTCTTTCCCCAAATATTTTATATATCAATATACATTTAATTTTTAGTAGATTCTTTCTATAGGGAACACAGAAAAAGATAGACATTTATATATTGCTCTGACAACTAAGTTCCCGCCTTTTTAAAATTTAAAAGGTTTAATAAAAGAATAACAACTAATTAGTTGTTATTCTTTTATTAAAAAATGTATTCTTGCGCTTTGTTTACAACTTCTTCCCAACGTGCAACAATATTTTCAATAACTCGTTGGTAAAAAGTAGAAAGCAAAAAATAAAATAAATAAAAGTACAAAGGAAGATGTCGAAAATGTTCATTTTTCTTCAATTGGCATTCCATTTAAATGATTAGAAAATAAACAGAAATTAAATGAACTCGAGTGAAAGAAAGAAAATAGATTTCAAAATGATTCAAAAACTAGAATCCTTGAAAAAAATAGATTCCAAAATAAAAAGAAATGGTAATAATTTAGTTGCCAACCCTATAATATATAGATAATAGGTTACGAACATGTTGATATTTACTAATGCACTGTGTTATTCGATGACATCTTGATGTCTTTATCCAATTATGATAATATCTACTGATATCTAGAAAGTGAGATTAGAAGCAAAATATATGGGTGAACTCTGGTGAAGCTGAAGAGTTGCGAGGCCATCGACCTAACCTCACTTACATTGCTCAATCAGCAAAAGCTTCTGTTAGACACGCAAGCTAATAGAAGATATACTTGCCTCGAACAAAAAAGCAAAAAAACGCAAGGAATATTCGTGAAATGTTTTCCTAACTTCATACTACAAGAAGATCTTATACAAAATCAACACGGCTTAAGAATCCCCCCCCCCAAAGCAAAGTAAATGTTTAGAAAAGTGGAATTGGTAGAATGTTACAGGTACAGATTATGCCGTGGAAAAATGGAGGGAGTACGAAACCAGTAATTACTTCATAGTCAATATAATATTCGGTGCTCGAATCTTTGACACACAAGTCTAAATCATTATTTAGTAAAGTGGCATTTAGTTGCATAATATGTCACTTTCGGGGTGGGGGTTTTGTATCCATTTTAAGCAAGGCTGGGTCACTGATAGAATGTTATAAAACCAGAATCAAGCGATGAGTCAAGCGATGAATCAAGCACATTTTCTCAATTTCGTTATGCATTTACTTAGATTTAAATTTTTCTGGCTCCCGTTAATACGCTTTTTTTATTTTCAATGTTCATCTTTGATTCTTTTATTTTTGATTTCAAGAGTTCCTCCTTATTTTTACCTTCATCGAAATAAAAGTAAAGATCAAAAGAAGAAATCGTTGGTTGTTTGCCATATCGACCGTTATTGTATCTGAATCAGTATTTTGGTCAAAGATTCTAAGCTTCAAATTTTTAATATCTTCAAATATTTATCAATGCGCTAAATGCATGCTTTCTATAGGATTAGTTGGAGATTACTTTGTTTTTTTAGGCCTATGTTTTGTAAACGATAGACTTACCCATGTTTTGTAAATGATAGATTCACTACTGTTTTGTAAATGATAGACTATCATTTACAAAACAGTAGTGAGTCTATCATTTACAAAACATGAGTTAGTCTAACTCATGTTTTGTAAATGATAAATTAACTCATGTTTTGTAAATGATAGACTTACTCATGTTTTGTAAATGATAGACTAACTCATTATGTCATAAATGATAGTCTATCATTTACAAAACATATTAGTTAATCTAACCCTTTATTTAATCCACGCGAGTAAGTTACTCTCATTTAGCCAGCCATGATCAAGTAGAAGTCTTAAATAATTCGTAATTGTATTCTTTGTATCGTCCATACTAAGGCATACACCTTCAACTTCCAGAAGAAAAGGACCGGAAGCAGTTCAGGTCTTAACCAAGAAAGATTCTATTTGACCTAAAGATGAGATAGTGAAATTTGCTACCACTCAGGATAAGAGAGAACTAGGAGTACCAGTGATTCCACACTCTCTAAAACTCCCAAATTAGGACCTCAACACCGAATGCACTCAAAGGTCATACTCAGGGCGTGGAGTAGAAAGAAAAAAAACTACTTCGAGGCAACGACCGAGAGAAGTTGATTCGTAACTGTAAAATTTCCACACTTATTTTTTTTCTACATATTTTATCACGGTTTTATGATTTTCTTTTACGTAATTTTATCTTTCACGATTCATTTATTTGTTTTCCTCTGCCATTTCCAACTGAGCGAACACAGAACGAACATCTCAAAAACGCAATGAACTTCAAACACTTACTTGATTACTTTCGAAACCTGGTGTTTTTGCTGACTTCAATTACTTAACAAATTTTCAGATCGAATTTTATTGCCGAACAGAACTTTCCATCGATTCCACAAATCAATCCCCAACTTTTTACATTTTCATTCTGATTAAGTTTATTAGAATCAATTTGGGTCCCGTAAAAATGTTCGCGAAACAGAAGTGAGTGCCAATGGAATTCGAATCGAAAACACATTGAAATAAAAAATGAACAGACGTAGACGATGAAAGTAGTAAAATGAAATGATGCGATAAAATGCAAATTGAAATCTTACATCAAACCATTAAGAGAATGTGGTAAACGAAAGTGAAGAAGCCGACAAAAGATAAAAGAGAAGGAATAAAAGATCAATTAAAAGTAGTAACATTTTAATATTTAAAGTTTACAATAAATAGTTTAGGTTATGTGCATACTCATGAGAGCTTCGCTATATACTTGAGAACACAATTCCTTCCATCACGATCTTAGGACTGAGGGTTGACAGTTTTATTGTGCCATCGCATGCGTGGTTTGGATTATACTGAAGCACTTACTAAATGCACCTTCAGGGCTGAATAAGTAAACCTTTATGGTTCTTCGTTCGCTGGAGCAGTGCACCTTCCCGTTGTCAAGGATGATATTCTGTAAAACTGATGTTCTCTCTGCCGAAGCATCTGTTTGGCGATGGTCGTTACAGAAACTACAAACACCAATAAAGAATAGAAACTACAATCACCAATAAAGAATATAAACTACAATCACCAATAAAGAATAGAAACTACAATCACCAATAAAGAATAGAAACTACAATCACCAATAAAGAATAGAAACTACAATTACCAATAAAGAATAGAAACTACAATCACCAATAAAGAATAGAAACTACAATCACCAATAAAGAATAGTAACTACAATCACCAATAAAGAATAGAAACTACAAACACCAATAAAGAATAGTAGCTACAATCACCAATAAAGAATAGAAACTACAAACACCAATAAAGAATAGAAACTACAAACACCAATAAAGAATAGAAACTACAATCACCAATAAAGTATAGAAACTACAATCACCAATAAAGAATAGAAACTACAATCACCAATAAAGAATAGAAACTACAATCACCAATAAAGAATAGAAACTACAAACACCAATAAGGAATAGAAACCACAAACACCAATAAAGAATAGAAACTACAAACACCAATAAAGAATAGAAACTACAATAACCAATAAAGAATAGAAACTACAATCACCAATAAAGAATAGAAACTACAATCACCAATAAAGAATAGAAACTACAATCACCAATAAAGAATAGAAACTACAATCACCAATAAAGAATAGAAACTACAATCACCAATAAAGAATAGAAACTACAATCACCAATAAAGAATAGAAACTACAATCACCAATAAAGAATAGAAACTACAAACACCAATAAAGAATAGAAACTACAATCACCAATAAAGAATAGAAACTACAATCACCAATAAAGAATAGAAACTACAAATCCCAATAAAGAAAAGAAACTACAAACACCAATAAAGAATATCAACTACAAACACCAATAAAGAATAGAAACTACAAACACCTATAAAGAATAGTAACTACAATCACCAATAAAGAATAGAAACTACAATCACCAATAAAGAATAGAAACTACAATCACCAATAACGAATAGAAACTACAAACACCAATAAAGAATAGAAACTACAAACACCAATAAACGATAGAAACTACAAACACCAATAAAGAATAGAAACTACAAACACCAATAAAGAATAGAAACTACAATCACCAATAAAGAATAGAAACTACAAACACCAATAGAGAATAGAAACTACAATCACCAATAAAGTATAGAAACTACAATCACCAATAAAGAATAGAAACTACAATCACCAATAAAGAATAGAAACTACAATCACCAATAAAGAATAGAAACTACAAACACCAATAAGGAATAGAAACCACAAACACCAATAAAGAATAGAAACTACAAACACCAATAAAGAATAGAAACTACAATAACCAATAAAGAATAGAAACTACAATCACCAATAAAGAATAGAAACTACAATCACCAATAAAGAATATAAACTACAATCACCAATAAAGAATATAAACTACAATCACCAATAAAGAATAGAAACTACAATCACCAATAAAGAATAGAAACTACAATCACCAATAAAGATTAGAAACTACAAACACCAATAAAGAATACAAACTACAATCACCAATAAAGAATAGAAACTACAATCATCAATAAAGAATAGAAACAACAATCACCAATAAAGAATAGAAACTACAATCACCAATAAAAAATAGAAACTACAATCACCAATAAAGAATAGAAACAACAATCACCAATAAAGAATAGAAACTACAAACACCAATAAAGAATAGAAACTACAATCACCAATAAAGAATAGAAACCACAATCACCAATAAAGAATAGAAACTACAATCACCAATAAAGAATAGAAACCACAATCACCAATAAAGAATATAAACTACAATCACCAATAAAGAATTGAAACCACAATCACCAATAAAGAATTGAAACCACAATCACCAATAAAGAATTGAAACCACAATCACCAATAAAGAATTGAAACCACAATCACGAATAAAGAATAGAAACCACAATCACCAATAAAGAATAGTAACTACAATCACCAATAAAGAATAGAAACAACAATCACCAATAAAGAATAGAAACTACAAACACCAATAAAGACTAGAAACTACAATCACCAATAAAGAATAGAAACTACAATCACCAATAAAGTATAGAAACTACAATCACCAATAAAGAATATTAACTACAATCACCAATAAAGAATATAAACTACAATCACCATTAAAGAATAGAAACTACAATCACCAATAAAGAATATAAACTACAATCACCAATAAAGAATAGTAACTACAATCAGCAATAAAGAATAGTAACTACAATTACCAATAAAGTATAGAAACTACAATCATTAATAAAGAATAGAAACTACAAACACCAATAAAGAATAGAAACTACAATAACCAATAAAGAATATCAACTACAATCACCAATCAAGAATAGAAACTACAATTACCAATAAAGTATAGAAACTACAATCACCAATAAAGTATAGAAACTACAATCACCAATAAAGAATATCAACTACAATCACCAATAAAGTATAGAAACTACAATCACCAATAAAGAATAGAAACCACAATCACCAATAAAGAATAGAAACCACAATCACCAATAAAGAATATAAACTACAATCACCAATAAAGAATATAAACCACAATCACCAATAAAGAATAGAAACAACAATCACCAATACAGAATAGAAACTACAAACACCAATAAAGAATAGAAACTACAATCACCAATAAAACATAGAAACCACAATCACCAATACAGAATAGAAACTACAAACACCAATAAAGAATAGAAACTACAATCACCAATAAGGAATAGAAACCACAATCACCAATAAAGAATAGAAACTACAATCACCAATAAAGAATAGAAACTACAATCACCAATAAAGAATAGAAACTACAATCACCAATAAAGTATTGAAACCACAATCACCAATAAAGAATAGAAACCACAATCACCAATAAAGAATAGTAACTACAATCACTAATAAAGAATTGAAACCACACTCACCAATAAAAAATGAAACCACAATCACCAATAAAGAATAGAAACCACAATCACCAATAAAGAATAGTAACTACAATCACAAATAAAGTATAGAATCTACAATCACCAATAAAGAATAGAAACTACAAACACCAATAAAGAATGAAACCACAATCACCAATAAAGAATAGAAACTACAATCACCAATAAAGAATAGTAACTACAATCACAAATAAAGTATAGAATCTACAATCACCAATAAAGAATATAAACCACAATCACCAATACAGAATATAAACCACAATCACCAATAAAGAATAGAAACTACAATCACCAATAAAGAATAGAAACTACAATCACAAATAAAGAATAGAAACTACAAACACCAATAAAGAATAGAAACTACAATCACCAATAAAGAATTGAAACCACAATCACCAATAAAGAATTGAAACCACAATCACCAATAAAGAATAGAAACCACAATCACGAATAAAGAATATAAACTACAATCACCAATAAAGAATAGAAACCACAATCACCAATAAAGAATAGTAACTACAATCACCAATAAAGAATTGAAACCACAATCACCAATAAAGAATTAGAACCACAATCACCAATAACGAATTGAAACCACAATCACGAATAAAGAATAGAAACCACAATCACCAATAAAGAATAGTAACTACAATCACCAATAAAGAATAGAAACAACAATCACCAATAAAGAATAGAAACTACAAACACCAATAAAGAATAGAAACTACAATCACCAATAAAGAATAGAAACTACAATCACCAATAAAGTATAGAAACTACAATCACCAATAAAGAATATTAACTACAATCACCAATAAAGAATATAAACTACAATCACCATTAAAGAATAGAAACTACAATCACCAATAAAGAATATAAACTACAATCACCAATAAAGAATAGTAACTACAATCAGCAATAAAGAATAGTAACTACAAACACCAATAAGGAATAGAAACCACAAACACCAATAAAGAATAGAAACTACAAACACCAATAAAGTATAGAAACTACAATCATTAATAAAGAATAGAAACTACAAACACCAATAAAGAATAGAAACTACAATAACCAATAAAGAATATCAACTACAATCACCAATCAAGAATAGAAACTACAATTACCAATAAAGTATAGAAACTACAATCACCAATAAAGTATAGAAACTACAATCACCAATAAAGAATATCAACTACAATCACCAATAAAGTATAGAAACTACAATCACCAATAAAGAATAGAAACCACAATCACCAATAAAGAATAGAAACCACAATCACCAATAAAGAATATAAACTACAATCACCAATAAAGAATATAAACCACAATCACCAATAAAGAATAGAAACAACAATCACCAATACAGAATAGAAACTACAAACACCAATAAAGAATAGAAACTACAATCACCAATAAAACATAGAAACCACAATCACCAATACAGAATAGAAACTACAAACACCAATAAAGAATAGAAACTACAATCACCAATAAGGAATAGAAACCACAATCACCAATAAAGAATAGAAACTACAATCACCAATAAAGAATAGAAACTACAATCACCAATAAAGAATAGAAACTACAATCACCAATAAAGAATAGAAACTACAAATCCCAATAAAGAAAAGAAACTACAAACACCAATAAAGAATAGAAACTACAAACACCAATAAAGAATAGAAACTACAAACACCAATAAAGAATAGAAACTACAAACACAAATAAAGAATAGAAACTACAAACACCAATAAAGAATAGAAACTACAATCACCAATAAAGAATAGAAACTACAATCACCAATAAAGAATAGAAACTACAAACACCAATACAGAATAGAAACTACAATCACCAATTAAGTATAGAAACTACAATCACCAATAAAGAATAGAAACTACAATCACCAATAAAGAATAGAAACTACAATCACCAATAAAGAATAGAAACTACAAACACCAATAAGGAATAGAAACCACAAACACCAATAAAGAATAGAAACTACAAACACCAATAAAGAATAGAAACTACAATAACCAATAAAGAATAGAAACTACAATTACCAATAAAGAATAGAAACTACAATCACCAATAAAGAATAGAAACTACAATCACCAATAAAGAATAGAAACTACAATCACCAATAATAAATAGAAACTACAAACACCAATAAAAAATAGAAACTACAATCACCAATAAAGAATAGAAACTACAATCATCAATAAAGAAGAGAAACAACAATCACAAATAAAGAAAAGAAACTACAAACACCAATAAAGAATATCAACTACAAACACCAATAAAGAATAGAAACTACAAACACCTATAAAGAATAGTAACTACAATCACAAATAAAGAATAGAAACTACAATCACCAATAAAGAATAGAAACTACAATCACCAATAACGAATAGAAACTACAAACACCAATAAAGAATAGAAACTACAAACACCAATAAACGATAGAAACTACAAACACCAATAAAGAATAGAAACTACAAACACCAATAAAGAATAGAAACTACAATCACCAATAAAGAATAGAAACTACAAACACCAATAAAGAATAGAAACTACAATCACCAATAAAGTATAGAAACTACAATCACCAATAAAGAATAGAAACTACAATCACCAATAAAGAATAGAAACTACAATCACCAATAAAGAATAGAAACTACAAACACCAATAAGGAATAGAAACCACAAACACCAATAAAGAATAGAAACTACAAACACCAATAAAGAATAGAAACTACAATAACCAATAAAGAATAGAAACTACAATCACCAATAAAGAATAGAAACTACAATCACCAATAAAGAATAGAAACTACAATCACCAATAAAGAATATAAACTACAATCACCAATAAAGAATAGAAACTACAATCACCAATAAAGAATAGAAACTACAATCACCAATAAAGAATAGAAACTACAAACACCAATAAAGAATACAAACTACAATCACCAATAAAGAATAGAAACTACAATCATCAATAAAGAATAGAAACAACAATCACCAATAAAGAATAGAAACTACAATCACCAATAAAAAATAGAAACTACAATCACCAATAAAGAATAGAAACAACAATCACCAATAAAGAATAGAAACTACAAACACCAATAAAGAATAGAAACTACAATCACCAATAAAGAATAGAAACCACAATCACCAATAAAGAATAGAAACTACAATCACCAATAAAGAATAGAAACCACAATCACCAATAAAGAATATAAACTACAATCACCAATAAAGAATTGAAACCACAATCACCAATAAAGAATTGAAACCACAATCACCAATAAAGAATTGAAACCACAATCACCAATAAAGAATTGAAACCACAATCACGAATAAAGAATAGAAACCACAATCACCAATAAAGAATAGTAACTACAATCACCAATAAAGAATAGAAACAACAATCACCAATAAAGAATAGAAACTACAAACACCAATAAAGACTAGAAACTACAATCACCAATAAAGAATAGAAACTACAATCACCAATAAAGTATAGAAACTACAATCACCAATAAAGAATATTAACTACAATCACCAATAAAGAATATAAACTACAATCACCATTAAAGAATAGAAACTACAATCACCAATAAAGAATATAAACTACAATCACCAATAAAGAATAGTAACTACAATCAGCAATAAAGAATAGTAACTACAATTACCAATAAAGTATAGAAACTACAATCATTAATAAAGAATAGAAACTACAAACACCAATAAAGAATAGAAACTACAATAACCAATAAAGAATATCAACTACAATCACCAATCAAGAATAGAAACTACAATTACCAATAAAGTATAGAAACTACAATCACCAATAAAGTATAGAAACTACAATCACCAATAAAGAATATCAACTACAATCACCAATAAAGTATAGAAACTACAATCACCAATAAAGAATAGAAACCACAATCACCAATAAAGAATAGAAACCACAATCACCAATAAAGAATATAAACTACAATCACCAATGAAGAATATAAACCACAATCACCAATAAAGAATAGAAACAACAATCACCAATACAGAATAGAAACTACAAACACCAATAAAGAATAGAAACTACAATCACCAATAAAACATAGAAACCACAATCACCAATACAGAATAGAAACTACAAACACCAATAAAGAATAGAAACTACAATCACCAATAAGGAATAGAAACCACAATCACCAATAAAGAATAGAAACTACAATCACCAATAAAGAACAGAAACTACAATCACCAATAAAGAATAGAAACTACAATCACCAATAAAGTATTGAAACCACAATCACCAATAAAGAATAGAAACCACAATCACCAATAAAGAATAGTAACTACAATCACTAATAAAGAATTGAAACCACACTCACCAATAAAAAATGAAACCACAATCACCAATAAAGAATAGAAACCACAATCACCAATAAAGAATAGTAACTACAATCACAAATAAAGTATAGAATCTACAATCACCAATAAAGAATAGAAACTACAAACACCAATAAAGAATGAAACCACAATCACCAATAAAGAATAGAAACTACAATCACCAATAAAGAATAGTAACTACAATCACAAATAAAGTATAGAATCTACAATCACCAATAAAGAATATAAACCACAATCACCAATACAGAATATAAACCACAATCACCAATAAAGAATAGAAACTACAATCACCAATAAAGAATAGAAACTACAATCACAAATAAAGAATAGAAACTACAAACACCAATAAAGAATAGAAACTACAATCACCAATAAAGAATTGAAACCACAATCACCAATAAAGAATTGAAACCACAATCACCAATAAAGAATAGAAACCACAATCACGAATAAAGAATATAAACTACAATCACCAATAAAGAATAGAAACCACAATCACCAATAAAGAATAGTAACTACAATCACCAATAAAGAATTGAAACCACAATCACCAATAAAGAATTAGAACCACAATCACCAATAACGAATTGAAACCACAATCACGAATAAAGAATAGAAACCACAATCACCAATAAAGAATAGTAACTACAATCACCAATAAAGAATAGAAACAACAATCACCAATAAAGAATAGAAACTACAAACACCAATAAAGAATAGAAACTACAATCACCAATAAAGAATAGAAACTACAATCACCAATAAAGTATAGAAACTACAATCACCAATAAAGAATATTAACTACAATCACCAATAAAGAATATAAACTACAATCACCATTAAAGAATAGAAACTACAATCACCAATAAAGAATATAAACTACAATCACCAATAAAGAATAGTAACTACAATCAGCAATAAAGAATAGTAACTACAAACACCAATAAGGAATAGAAACCACAAACACCAATAAAGAATAGAAACTACAAACACCAATAAAGTATAGAAACTACAATCATTAATAAAGAATAGAAACTACAAACACCAATAAAGAATAGAAACTACAATAACCAATAAAGAATATCAACTACAATCACCAATCAAGAATAGAAACTACAATTACCAATAAAGTATAGAAACTACAATCACCAATAAAGTATAGAAACTACAATCACCAATAAAGAATATCAACTACAATCACCAATAAAGTATAGAAACTACAATCACCAATAAAGAATAGAAACCACAATCACCAATAAAGAATAGAAACCACAATCACCAATAAAGAATATAAACTACAATCACCAATAAAGAATATAAACCACAATCACCAATAAAGAATAGAAACAACAATCACCAATACAGAATAGAAACTACAAACACCAATAAAGAATAGAAACTACAATCACCAATAAAACATAGAAACCACAATCACCAATACAGAATAGAAACTACAAACACCAATAAAGAATAGAAACTACAATCACCAATAAGGAATAGAAACCACAATCACCAATAAAGAATAGAAACTACAATCACCAATAAAGAATAGAAACTACAATCACCAATAAAGAATAGAAACTACAATCACCAATAAAGAATAGAAACTACAAATCCCAATAAAGAAAAGAAACTACAAACACCAATAAAGAATAGAAACTACAAACACCAATAAAGAATAGAAACTACAAACACCAATAAAGAATAGAAACTACAAACACCAATAAAGAATAGAAACTACAAACACCAATAAAGAATAGAAACTACAATCACCAATAAAGAATAGAAACTACAATCACCAATAAAGAATAGAAACTACAAACACCAATACAGAATAGAAACTACAATCACCAATTAAGTATAGAAACTACAATCACCAATAAAGAATAGAAACTACAATCACCAATAAAGAATAGAAACTACAATCACCAATAAAGAATAGAAACTACAAACACCAATAAGGAATAGAAACCACAAACACCAATAAGGAATAGAAACCACAAACACCAATAAAGAATAGAAACCACAAACACCAATAAGGAATAGAAACCACAAACACCAATAAAGAATAGAAACTACAAACACCAATAAAGAATAGAAACTACAATAACCAATAAAGAATAGAAACTACAATTACCAATAAAGAATAGAAACTACAATCACCAATAAAGAATAGAAACTACAATCACCAATAAAGAATAGAAACTACAATCACCAATAATAAATAGAAACTACAAACACCAATAAAAAATAAAAACTACAATCACCAATAAAGAATAGAAACTACAATCATCAATAAAGAAGAGAAACAACAATCACAAATAAAGAAAAGAAACTACAAACACCAATAAAGAATATCAACTACAAACACCAATAAAGAATAGAAACTACAAACACCTATAAAGAATAGTAACTACAATCACCAATAAAGAATAGAAACTACAATCACCAATAAAGAATAGAAACTACAATCACCAATAACGAATAGAAACTACAAACACCAATAAAGAATAGAAACTACAAACACCAATAAACGATAGAAACTACAAACACCAATAAAGAATAGAAACTACAAACACCAATAAAGAATAGAAACTACAATCACCAATAAAGAATAGAAACTACAAATACCAATAAAGAATAGAAACTACAATCACCAATAAAGTATAGAAACTACAATCACCAATAAAGAATAGAAACTACAATCACCAATAAAGAATAGAAACTACAATCACCAATAAAGAATAGAAACTACAAACACCAATAAGGAATAGAAACCACAAACACCAATAAAGAATAGAAACTACAAACACCAATAAAGAATAGAAACTACAATAACCAATAAAGAATAGAAACTACAATCACCAATAAAGAATAGAAACTACAATCACCAATAAAGAATATAAACTACAATCACCAATAAAGAATAGAAACTACAATCACCAATAAAGAATAGAAACTACAATCACCAATAAAGAATAGAAACTACAAACACCAATAAAGAATACAAACTACAATCACCAATAAAGAATAGAAACTACAATCATCAATAAAGAATAGAAACAACAATCACCAATAAAGAATAGAAACTACAATCACCAATAAAAAATAGAAACTACAATCACCAATAAAGAATAGAAACAACAATCACCAATAAAGAATAGAAACTACAAACACCAATAAAGAATAGAAACTACAATCACCAATAAAGAATAGAAACCACAATCACCAATAAAGAATAGAAACTACAATCACCAATAAAGAATAGAAACCACAATCACCAATAAAGAATATAAACTACAATCACCAATAAAGAATTGAAACCACAATCACCAATAAAGAATTGAAACCACAATCACCAATAAAGAATTGAAACCACAATCACCAATAAAGAATTGAAACCACAATCACGAATAAAGAATAGAAACCACAATCACCAATAAAGAATAGTAACTACAATCACCAATAAAGAATAGAAACAACAATCACCAATAAAGAATAGAAACTACAAACACCAATAAAGACTAGAAACTACAATCACCAATAAAGAATAGAAACTACAATCACCAATAAAGTATAGAAACTACAATCACCAATAAAGAATATTAACTACAATCACCAATAAAGAATATAAACTACAATCACCATTAAAGAATAGAAACTACAATCACCAATAAAGAATATAAACTACAATCACCAATAAAGAATAGTAACTACAATCAGCAATAAAGAATAGTAACTACAATTACCAATAAAGTATAGAAACTACAATCATTAATAAAGAATAGAAACTACAAACACCAATAAAGAATAGAAACTACAATAACCAATAAAGAATATCAACTACAATCACCAATCAAGAATAGAAACTACAATTACCAATAAAGTATAGAAACTACAATCACCAATAAAGTATAGAAACTACAATCACCAATAAAGAATATCAACTACAATCACCAATAAAGTATAGAAACTACAATCACCAATAAAGAATAGAAACCACAATCACCAATAAAGAATAGAAACCACAATCACCAATAAAGAATATAAACTACAATCACCAATGAAGAATATAAACCACAATCACCAATAAAGAATAGAAACAACAATCACCAATACAGAATAGAAACTACAAACACCAATAAAGAATAGAAACTACAATCACCAATAAAACATAGAAACCACAATCACCAATACAGAATAGAAACTACAAACACCAATAAAGAATAGAAACTACAATCACCAATAAGGAATAGAAACCACAATCACCAATAAAGAATAGAAACTACAATCACCAATAAAGAACAGAAACTACAATCACCAATAAAGAATAGAAACTACAATCACCAATAAAGTATTGAAACCACAATCACCAATAAAGAATAGAAACCACAATCACCAATAAAGAATAGTAACTACAATCACTAATAAAGAATTGAAACCACACTCACCAATAAAAAATGAAACCACAATCACCAATAAAGAATAGAAACCACAATCACCAATAAAGAATAGTAACTACAATCACAAATAAAGTATAGAATCTACAATCACCAATAAAGAATAGAAACTACAAACACCAATAAAGAATGAAACCACAATCACCAATAAAGAATAGAAACTACAATCACCAATAAAGAATAGTAACTACAATCACAAATAAAGTATAGAATCTACAATCACCAATAAAGAATATAAACCACAATCACCAATACAGAATATAAACCACAATCACCAATAAAGAATAGAAACTACAATCACCAATAAAGAATAGAAACTACAATCACAAATAAAGAATAGAAACTACAAACACCAATAAAGAATAGAAACTACAATCACCAATAAAGAATTGAAACCACAATCACCAATAAAGAATTGAAACCACAATCACCAATAAAGAATAGAAACCACAATCACGAATAAAGAATATAAACTACAATCACCAATAAAGAATAGAAACCACAATCACCAATAAAGAATAGTAACTACAATCACCAATAAAGAATTGAAACCACAATCACCAATAAAGAATTAGAACCACAATCACCAATAACGAATTGAAACCACAATCACGAATAAAGAATAGAAACCACAATCACCAATAAAGAATAGTAACTACAATCACCAATAAAGAATAGAAACAACAATCACCAATAAAGAATAGAAACTACAAACACCAATAAAGAATAGAAACTACAATCACCAATAAAGAATAGAAACTACAATCACCAATAAAGTATAGAAACTACAATCACCAATAAAGAATATTAACTACAATCACCAATAAAGAATATAAACTACAATCAGCATTAAAGAATAGAAACTACAATCACCAATAAAGAATATAAACTACAATCACCAATAAAGAATAGTAACTACAATCAGCAATAAAGAATAGTAACTACAAACACCAATAAGGAATAGAAACCACAAACACCAATAAAGAATAGAAACTACAAACACCAATAAAGTATAGAAACTACAATCATTAATAAAGAATAGAAACTACAAACACCAATAAAGAATAGAAACTACAATAACCAATAAAGAATATCAACTACAATCACCAATCAAGAATAGAAACTACAATTACCAATAAAGTATAGAAACTACAATCACCAATAAAGTATAGAAACTACAATCACCAATAAAGAATATCAACTACAATCACCAATAAAGTATAGAAACTACAATCACCAATAAAGAATAGAAACCACAATCACCAATAAAGAATAGAAACCACAATCACCAATAAAGAATAGAAACTACAATCACCAATAAAGAATATAAACCACAATCACCAATAAAGAATAGAAACAACAATCACCAATACAGAATAGAAACTACAAACACCAATAAAGAATAGAAACTACAATCACCAATAAAACATAGAAACCACAATCACCAATACAGAATAGAAACTACAAACACCAATAAAGAATAGAAACTACAATCACCAATAAGGAATAGAAACCACAATCACCAATAAAGAATAGAAACTACAATCACCAATAAAGAATAGAAACTACAATCACCAATAAAGAATAGAAACTACAATCACCAATAAAGAATAGAAACTACAAATCCCAATAAAGAAAAGAAACTACAAACACCAATAAAGAATAGAAACTACAAACACCAATAAAGAATAGAAACTACAAACACCAATAAAGAATAGAAACTACAAACACCAATAAAGAATAGAAACTACAAACACCAATAAAGAATAGAAACTACAATCACCAATAAAGAATAGAAACTACAATCACCAATAAAGAATAGAAACTACAAACACCAATACAGAATAGAAACTACAATCACCAATTAAGTATAGAAACTACAATCACCAATAAAGAATAGAAACTACAATCACCAATAAAGAATAGAAACTACAATCACCAATAAAGAATAGAAACTACAAACACCAATAAGGAATAGAAACCACAAACACCAATAAGGAATAGAAACCACAAACACCAATAAAGAATAGAAACTACAAACACCAATAAAGAATAGAAACTACAATAACCAATAAAGAATAGAAACTACAATTACCAATAAAGAATAGAAACTACAATCACCAATAAAGAATAGAAACTACAATCACCAATAAAGAATAGAAACTACAATCACCAATAATAAATAGAAACTACAAACACCAATAAAAAATAGAAACTACAATCACCAATAAAGAATAGAAACTACAATCATCAATAAAGAAGAGAAACAACAATCACAAATAAAGAATAGAAACTACAATCACCAATAAAAAATAGAAACTACAATCACCAATAAAGAATAGAAACAACAATCACCAATACAGAATAGAAACTACAAACACCAATAAAGAATAGAAACTACAATCACCAATAAAACATAGAAACCACAATCACCAATACAGAATAGAAACTACAAACACCAATAAAGAATAGAAACTATAATCACCAATAAGGAATAGTAACCACAATCACCAATAAAGAATAGAAACTACAATCACCAATAAAGAATAGAAACTACAATCACCAATAAAGAATAGAAACTACAATCACCAATAAAGAATTGAAACCACAATCACCAATAAAGAATAGAAACCACAATCACCAATAAAGAATAGTAACTACAATCACTAATAAAGAATTGAAACCACAATCACCAATAAAGAATGAAACCACAATCACCAATAAAGAATAGAAACCACAATCACCAATAAAGAATAGTAACTACAATCACTAATAAAGAATTGAAACCACAATCACCAATAAAGAATGAAACCACAATCACCAATAAAGAATAGTAACTACAATCACAAATAAAGTATAGAATCTACAATCACCAATAAAGAATAGAAACTACAAACACCAATAAAGAATTAAACCACAATCACCAATAAAGAATAGAAACTACAATCACCAATAAAGAATAGTAACTACAATCACAAATAAAGTATAGAATCTACAATCACCAATAAAGAATAGAAACTACAAACACCAATAAAGAATATCAACTACAATCACCAATAAAGAATATAAACTACAATCACCAATAAAGAATATAAACCACAATCACCAATACAGAATATAAACCACAATCACCAATAAAGAATAGAAACTACAATCACCAATAAAGAATAGAAACCACAATCACCAATAAAGAATTGAAACCACAATCACCAATAAAGAATAGAAACCACAATCACCAATAAAGAATATAAACTACAATCACCAATAAAGAATAGAAACCACAATCACCAATAAAGAATAGTAACTACAATCACCAATAAAGAATTGAAACCACAATCACCAATAAAGAATTGGAACCACAATCACCAATAAAGAATTGAAACCACAATCACGAATAAAGAATAGAAACCACAATCACGAATAAAGAATAGTAACTACAATCACCAATAAAGAATAGAAACAACAATCACCAATAAAGAATAGAAACTACAAACACCAATAAAGACTAGAAACTACAATCACCAATAAAGAATAGAAACTACAATCACCAATAAAGTATAGAAACTACAATCACCAATAAAGAATATTAACTACAATCACCAATAAAGAATATAAACTACAATCACCATTAAAGAATAGAAACTACAATCACCAATAAAGAATATAAACTACAATCACCAATAAAGAATAGTAACTACAATCAGCAATAAAGAATAGTAACTACAATTACCAATAAAGTATAGAAACTACAATCATTAATAAAGAATAGAAACTACAAACACCAATAAAGAATAGAAACTACAATAACCAATAAAGAATATCAACTACAATCACCAATCAAGAATAGAAACTACAATTACCAATAAAGTATAGAAACTACAATCACCAATAAAGTATAGAAACTACAATCACCAATAAAGAATATCAACTACAATCACCAATAAAGTATAGAAACTACAATCACCAATAAAGAATAGAAACCACAATCACCAATAAAGAATAGAAACCACAATCACCAATAAAGAATATAAACTACAATCACCAATAAAGAATATAAACCACAATCACCAATAAAGAATAGAAACAACAATCACCAATACAGAATAGAAACTACAAACACCAATAAAGAATAGAAACTACAATCACCAATAAAACATAGAAACCACAATCACCAATACAGAATAGAAACTACAAACACCAATAAAGAATAGAAACTACAATCACCAATAAGGAATAGAAACCACAATCACCAATAAAGAATAGAAACTACAATCACCAATAAAGAATAGAAACTACAATCACCAATAAAGAATAGAAACTACAATCACCAATAAAGTATTGAAACCACAATCACCAATAAAGAATAGAAACCACAATCACCAATAAAGAATAGTAACTACAATCACTAATAAAGAATTGAAACCACACTCACCAATAAAGAATGAAACCACAATCACCAATAAAGAATAGAAACCACAATCACCAATAAAGAATAGTAACTACAATCACAAATAAAGTATAGAATCTACAATCACCAATAAAGAATAGAAACTACAAACACCAATAAAGAATGAAACCACAATCACCAATAAAGAATAGAAACTACAATCACCAATAAAGAATAGTAACTACAATCACAAATAAAGTATAGAATCTACAATCACCAATAAAGAATATAAACCACAATCACCAATACAGAATATAAACCACAATCACCAATAAAGAATAGAAACTACAATCTCCAATAAAGAATAGAAACTACAATCACAAATAAAGAATAGAAACTACAAACACCAATAAAGAATAGAAACTACAATCACCAATAAAGAATTGAAACCACAATCACCAATAAAGAATTGAAACCACAATCACCAATAAAGAATAGAAACCACAATCACGAATAAAGAATATAAACTACAATCACCAATAAAGAATAGAAACCACAATCACCAATAAAGAATAGTAACTACAATCACCAATAAAGAATTGAAACCACAATCACCAATAAAGAATTAGAACCACAATCACCAATAAAGAATTGAAACCACAATCACGAATAAAGAATAGAAACCACAATCACCAATAAAGAATAGTAACTACAATCACCAATAAAGAATAGAAACAACAATCACCAATAAAGAATAGAAACTACAAACACCAATAAAGAATAGAAACTACAATCACCAATAAAGAATAGAAACTACAATCACCAATAAAGTATAGAAACTACAATCACCAATAAAGAATATTAACTACAATCACCAATAAAGAATATAAACTACAATCACCATTAAAGAATAGAAACTACAATCACCAATAAAGAATATAAACTACAATCACCAATAAAGAATAGTAACTACAATCAGCAATAAAGAATAGTAACTACAATTACCAATAAAGTATAGAAACTACAATCATTAATAAAGAATAGAAACTACAAACACCAATAAAGAATAGAAACTACAATAACCAATAAAGAATATCAACTACAATCACCAATCAAGAATAGAAACTACAATTACCAATAAAGTATAGAAACTACAATCACCAATAAAGTATAGAAACTACAATCACCAATAAAGAATATCAACTACAATCACCAATAAAGTATAGAAACTACAATCACCAATAAAGAATAGAAACCACAATCACCAATAAAGAATAGAAACTACAATCACCAATAAAGAATATAAACTACAATCACCAATGAAGAATATAAACCACAATCACCAATAAAGAATAGAAACAACAATCACCAATACAGAATAGAAACTACAAACACCAATAAAGAATAGAAACTACAATCACCAATAAAACATAGAAACCACAATCACCAATACAGAATAGAAACTACAAACACCAATAAAGAATAGAAACTACAATCACCAATAAGGAATAGAAACCACAATCACCAATAAAGAATAGAAACTACAATCACCAATAAAGAATAGAAACTACAATCACCAATAAAGAATAGAAACTACAATCACCAATAAAGAATTGAAACCACAATCACCAATAAAGAATAGAAACCACAATCACCAATAAAGAATAGTAACTACAATCACTAATAAAGAATTGAAACCACACTCACCAATAAAGAATGAAACCACAATCACCAATAAAGAATAGAAACCACAATCACCAATAAAGAATAGTAACTACAATCACAAATAAAGTATAGAATCTACAATCACCAATAAAGAATAGAAACTACAAACACCAATAAAGAATGAAACCACAATCACCAATAAAGAATAGAAACTACAATCACCAATAAAGAATAGTAACTACAATCACAAATAAAGTATAGAATCTACAATCACCAATAAAGAATATAAACCACAATCACCAATACAGAATATAAACCACAATCACCAATAAAGAATAGAAACTACAATCACCAATAAAGAATAGAAACTACAATCACAAATAAAGAATAGAAACTACAAACACCAATAAAGAATAGAAACTACAATCACCAATAAAGAATTGAAACCACAATCACCAATAAAGAATTGAAACCACAATCACCAATAAAGAATAGAAACCACAATCACCAATAAAGAATATAAACTACAATCACCAATAAAGAATAGAAACCACAATCACCAATAAAGAATAGTAACTACAATCACCAATAAAGAATTGAAACCACAATCACCAATAAAGAATTAGAACCACAATCACCAATAAAGAATTGAAACCACAATCACGAATAAAGAATAGAAACCACAATCACCAATAAAGAATAGTAACTACAATCACCAATAAAGAATAGAAACAACAATCACCAATAAAGAATAGAAACTACAAACACCAATAAAGAATAGAAACTACAATCACCAATAAAGAATAGAAACTACAATCACCAATAAAGTATAGAAACTACAATCACTAATAAAGAATAGAAACTACAATCACCAATAAAGAATATAAACTACAATCACCAATAAAGAATATAAACTACAATCACCAATAAAGAATATAAACTACAATCACCAATAAAGAATAGTAACTACAATCAGCAATAAAGAATAGTAACTACAATCACCAATAAAGTATAGAAACTACAATCATTAATAAAGAATAGAAACTACAAACACCAATAAAGAATAGAAACTACAATCACCAATAAAGAATATCAACTACAATCACCAATCAAGAATAGAAACTACAATTACCAATAAAGTATAGAAACTACAATCACCAATAAAGTATAGAAACTATAATCACCAATAAAGAATATTAACTACAATCACCAATAAAGTATAGAAACTACAATCACCAATAAAGAATAGAAACCACAATCACCAATAAAGAATATAAACCACAATCACCAATAAAGAATATAAACTACAATCACCAATAAAGAATATAAACCACAATCACCAATAAAGGATAGAAACCACAATCACCAATAAAGAATAGAAACTACAATCACCAATAAAGAATAGAAACTACAAACACCAATAAAGAATAGAAACTACAATCACCAATAAAGAATAGAAACTACAATCACCAATAAAGAATTGAAACCACAATCACCAATAAAGAATTGAAACCACAATCACCAATAAAGAATAGAAACTACAATCACCAATAAAGAATAGAAACTACAAACACCAATAAAGAATAGAAACTACAATCACCAATAAAGAATTGAAACCACAATCACCAATAAAGAATAGAAACCACAATCACCAATAAAGAATAGACACTACAATCACCAATAAAGAATAGAAACTACAAACACCAATAAAGAATAGAAACTACAATCACCAATAAAGAATAGAAACCACAATCACCAATAAAGAATAGAAACTACAATCACCAATAAAGAATAGAAACTACAATCACCAATAAAGAATTGAAACCACAATCACCAATAAAGAATAGAAACCACAATCACCAATAAAGAATAGTAACTACAATCACTAATAAAGAATTGAAACCACAATCACCAATAAAGAATCAAACCACAATCACCAATAAAGAATAGAAACTACAAACACCAATAAAGAATAGAAACTACAATCACCAATAAAGAATTGAAATCACAATCACTAATAAAGAATAGAAACCACAATCACCAATAAAGAATAGAAACCACAATCACCAATAAAGAATAGTAACTACAATCACCAATAAAAAATAGAAACTACAATCACCAATAAAAAATAGAAACTACAATCACCAATAAAGAATAGAAACTACAATCACCAATAAAGTATAGAAACTACAATCACCAATAAAAAATAGAAACTACAAACACCAATAAAGAATAGAAACCACAATCACCAATAAAGAATAGTAACTACAATCACCAATAAAGAATAGAAACTACAAACACCAATAAAGAATACACTGATTTTTGTTTAAGCTTCACTCCTCTAGATCTGCCATGTTTTGTTTATCGCCATGCACATTAACATACTTCACCACGCACGGACGGCTATTCACTGTATTTCGCGCATCATACAGTGCTGGAGGGAATGTAATGGAATAAAAGTTAAACTATCTTTCGTCTCTCCAGTCTATTTACACAAAAGTGTTTCAATTTCTCGTCGTAGCCGATCGATCGCTTAGTGTGCTTAAAGCTGAGTGGTTGAACACTCTTGAATCTGAATACAGAATATAAACCACAATCACCAATAAAGAATAGAAACTACAATCACCAATAAAGAATAGAAACTACAATCACAAATAAAGAATAGAAACTACAAACACCAATAAAGAATAGAAACTACAATCACCAATAAAGAATTGAAACCACAATCACCAATAAAGAATTGAAACCACAATCACCAATAAAGAATAGAAACCACAATCACCAATAAAGAATATAAACTACAATCACCAATAAAGAATAGAAACCACAATCACCAATAAAGAATAGTAACTACAATCACCAATAAAGAATTGAAACCACAATCACCAATAAAGAATTGGAACCACAATCACCAATAAAGAATTGAAACCACAATCACGAATAAAGAATAGAAACTACAATCACCAATAAAGAATAGTAACTACAATCACCAATAAAGAATAGAAACTACAAACACCAATAAAGAATACACTGATTTTTGTTTAAGCTTCACTCCTCTAGATCTGCCATGTTTTGTTTATCGCCATGCACATTAACATACTTCACCACGCACGGACGGCTATTCACTGTATTTCGCGCATCATACAGTGCTGGAGGGAATGTAATGGAATAAAAGTTAAACTATCTTTCGTCTCTCCAGTCTATTTACACAAAAGTGTTTCAATTTCTCGTCGTAGCCGATCGATCGCTTAGTGTGCTTAAAGCTGAGTGGTTGAACACTCTTGAATCTGAAGTAATGATGAGGGCTTTTACGTATGGAAACTATTGTGCAGCTTAAAAGTAAAAGAAATGAAGGACTTTTTCTGAATGAAAAAACCGTTGTTAATTCAAATTAATAGAACCCCCAGTGAAATAATTTTTTAATTAACAGTTAGTTCTTTTATTCAGGTTCTTATACAGGGTGTTTCAAAAGTATTGGGAACATTACAAATGCGTATATCTCATGAACTATTCCAGGTAGAAAAATGAAACTGGTGCCATTTTAAAGCTTGCTTAATCAAGTTTTTGGTCATACTAATGATTTTCGTGTTATCTTTCCAGGTGCAGTAATGGCGTTCTCTAAACAAGACAAGGCATTTTGCGTCCTCCAATTTGCAAAGACTGAATCGTGGACATGTGTTCAGCGTGCATTTCGCAGGAAATTTAAAAAAGAAGCCCCTGAAAGGAAATCCATTGTCAGATGGCATGCTAAATTTGTGAAAGATGGGTGTTTGTGCCCAAGTAAGCGAACAGGTCGCCCTTCAACTTCAGAAGATGCAGTTGAGCAAGTTCGGACAGCCTTTCAGCGGAGACCCCGTAAATCAGTGAGAAGAGCCAGCAGGGAACTTCAGCTTGCTCCAGCAACTGTCTGGCGTGTCTTAAGGAAACGACTGCAAATGGTACCTTACAAGCTCAACTTGGTCCAAAAGTTGAAGGACACTGATAAGCCACTTCGCCGTGACTTTTGCATTGCAATGCAAGAGAAGTTGGAAGATAACGGCTTTGATGACCGGCTTGTTTTTAGCGATGAGGCGACCTTCCATCTGAATGGCAAAGTTAACAAGCATAACACTCGCATATGGGGTACTGAGAATCCTCATGAACTTCTTGAGCACGAGCGAGATTCACCAAAAGTGAACGTGTTTTGTGCAATTTCCAAGAAAGGTGTCTATGGACCGTTCTTCTTTGAAGAGGCAACTATCACTGGTGAATCCTATCTCAACATGCTGGAAGACTGGTTAATGGCTCAGTTGGAACAAGCAGAATCTGATGACTTCATTTTTCAACAAGATGGTGCACCACCACACTGGAGTCTTAGAGTAAGGCAGTTTCTTAACACAAGGCTACCTGGTAGATGGATTGGGAGATCTGGGCGAGGTGATGACGTTCTCATGCCTTGGCCTCCTAGGTCTCCAGATCTTACCCCGTGTGACTTTTTCCTTTGGGGCTTTGTCAAGCAACAAGTCTATGTGCCGCCCCTTCCAAGAGATATTGACGAACTAAAGGCTCAAGTAACGGCAGTTGTGGGAACCATTGACGTCAAGATGCTGGAACGCGTTTGGCAGGAAATGGACTATCGACTAGATGTCTGCCGTGGGACGAATGGTGCTCATATTGAGCAACTTTGAAGATTCCCCACAAAACTTGAAACTTTAACCTTTCCAACGGTACCAATTTCATTTTTCAACTCCTAATAGTTTTTGAGTTATTAAAAATCGTTATATTCCCAAGACTTTTGAAACACCCTGTATAATAATTCGGCACAGAATTGAAAGTGAGACAACGATAGTTTGGTTTTACTATTCATTTTTAAGACCTAATTTCTACAGCAATTTCGCCTTGTTCTCAGTCGCTTTCTCTCACTTAGAAAATATTCACACTTTTCTTACTTCCTCTTTTTATGTCTACACATTTTCGTTACGTCTGACTTTCTGACCTCGCCAGACAATCCTTTTCCCCAACCGTCTTTACACGTTTCTGGTAACATTCAAATGGAAAATAATTGTTTTAAACTAGCTACAATTAACAACCTTCAATATACAACAAAAGTAAAAAAAAAGTTACAATATTTATCTGAAAGAATTTACCTAAACCCCCAAAAAGGAAAACAGATAAAAATTTGTGAAATGATTTGAACAAAAACACAATGTTTCAATATACGTCTATTCACTTTGCGCATTTAGTGATGAAAATGCTATTCAAACTAAAATATTCAATATGCAAGAAGATATACACATATAAAATATTATGAAACAATATAATCCTATATATATATATATATATATATATATATATATATATATATATATATATATATATATATATATATATAAAGGAGTGTGTGTGTGGCATTTTACAACATGAATGACAATTTCAGAAATAATGGAATATTTTATATATATATTTGTTCTTATTTTACTAGTCTATTATCGTATAGACTAGTAAAATAAGAACAAATATATATATATATATATTGTATGTATATGAATATTATATATATATATATATATATATATATAATATATGTATATACATATTATATATATATATTATGTATATAAATATCATTAATATATATATTATATATGTATATACATATCATATATATATATTATGTATATAAATATATATATATATTATGTATATAAATATTATATATATATTATGTATATAAATATTATATATATATTATGTATATAAATATTATATATATATTATGTATATAAATATTATATATATATATTTTATGTATATAAATATTATATATATATTTTATGTATATAAATGTTATATATATATATTTTATGTATATCAATATTATATATATATATATTTTATGTATATAAATATTACATATATATATATTATGTATATAAATATTATATATATATATATTTTATGTATATAAATATTATATATGTATATATATTTTAATTTATTTAGATACTATATATTACATATTTCAGCAATGCACCGCAGTTTCATCCAAAAGGAAAGATTTAGACATCTTCAGTAAATCTTCGTGCCAAGTGGCATCATCGGCAAGCTCTCTTGTAGGCACGCCTGACAGGGAATGGCGTCAACAATGACAGAAAAAACAGTGCATCTCCGAGAGTGTCCCCGAAAAAAATCTGGTGTGAGAAAGCGATTAACTAGGGCTCAAGGGGGGGGGGGCTTCATTTTTAGCAGGTTTTATTTATAATTTATTAATCTGTTAGCAAGTTTTATTTATTTATTTATTTAATTATCTGTTCTTTTGTAATGTTATTATTATACCTGAAAAAATACGAAAGGGGTGGCTGCATAGTTTACCGTTTAGGCCTGTGAAACTAGTGTGCTTTTTCGTTGTCGTTTTTGGGAATAAAGTTATGTATCGGATTAATTGTTCGATATTGAGCTGAAAGAGGTGATTAAAATATGTTTTTATCGACTTAACATGTTTGTTTATTTTTATTTATTGAATCGGTGTTTCGTATTTTCTGTTCTTTTTGTAATGTTATTGTTATATCTGGTCTGAAAAAAATACGAAAGGAGCGGCTGTATAGTTTGTCTTTAGATCTTAATGGGAAGCGGTGTTTCGTTGATATGTCCCGTTTATAACCAGTAGTGTTGAAAAAAAAAACAAAAAAACGAAAAAAACAAAACAAAAAAAAAAAAAGTTATAAACGGAATGATGGGTACTATCTGTTATTTCCGTTTGACTGGTATAAGATTAGTCTCTTTATTAATGGTGTGTTAATAATATTAATATTAAATTTGTGTTTATATTTAGTGTAAATTCATTAAATTCCATATCTTGTTATTTCACTCGTCCGTG
>OY744544.1:49350114-49390114 GCA_963556195.1 Sepiola atlantica
GAAAACAATGTATTAATTAACCTGTCATCCTTTCTTTCCTCTCGCTCCCAATCTTCTGATCTTTCTCTCTCTTTCTTTTATTCATTTCCTCATTCTTTAACTCTTTCTTTCTGATTAAAAAAAAAACCTTATTAATTAATCAATACTCCTTTCAACGCATTATCCATGTTCAATCCCTGTAATCCACCTTTTTTTCTCCCGTTTTAGTCATACTTAGGTGCATAAAGGAGCGTTAATGGATCCGCTATTTCTACCAATTGTATATCAGTGCTCCAACTTGAATCCCATTTCTTTATAAAGAACGAACTGACCATTGTAAACGTAACTGCAGTTTCATGTCTCGCAACCACAATTAAATGTTAAAATAGACGTCAACAGTAAATATGCTAAAAAGGTGATGAAAACCAATATAAAGAGACGCTCCTAATCACAAATACGTGACGGATGTGTCAAGCCGAAAACTCCCGGAACGAAATACCTATTATTGTGTTTCAGAATATTTTAGATGACGTTTGATAATTTACCTTATTTGTATTATTCGGACAGCTCGTCTCATTTGGTAGTAATATTCACGATTGTTACAGAGTCCTTAACTTTTGACGGCACTTAGTGCAGTGTGTAACATAGTCCTTATCTTGTTTAGGAAGTCACGGTTCCAAATAGGTAAATGTAACGTTCCAGCATCAAATATAAGATTTGTAACATAGCTCTTCAATTTCTTAAGGGATCAAGTAACATAAGGTAATTTAAACTCGTCGTCATTATAAATGTTGATTAAAATCTTTGTGTGACGTGGCGCTTATCTTTTTGAGAGGGGTTGAAATGGGAATGTAATACATTTCAAATTTATGCATGACGTTGCCCATTATAGTTATGTGTCACGTAGCCACTATCTATACTTACTCGGTATTATTCCACAGTCAATTGTCGTTTTAGCATTTCAAGGGTTGTTTTGTTCAGCAGGTTAGAACACAAAGAAAGCCGAAACAAACAGATTTACGTTTAGTCCAGTATAATAAACCTCAATTTTGGCAAAAGATCAAACTAATTGCAACACAATGTTTTTTTCTTTGCAGAATGCATTTCTATAACGCTTCTATTTTAACATACTAAAAGTCTGGAAAAATCTACCGATGCGAAATATGCAAATTTGGCATTTTTTATCAACAGGTGCCCTGTATTTTTCAGTGAATTGATGTATGCTTTCAATCGCACCAAGGCATCATTTGAGATGTGTAGGTAAAAATTAGGATATGAAATTAGGATATGAAATGATGTATATAAAATGTTTCTTTAATCTCATAGCAAAAATTAACCTCTATGAAATGTATTTTAGGGTAAATCTCAAGTTTCCAGACAATTTTTTCGTAAAAATACACCGTTTTATCGTATGCATTCAAAGAATATTCTCACGTTATCAAATTATTGGGATATTTCATGGAATTATTTTATAAGATATACTTTTACATCATTATGTTTCAATTAAAAAAATAATATATATACACACACACACATATATATATATATATAAATATTATGAATTACCCCCCACACACACACAAGGAGATCATGTTTTAATCATCGTTTATTTATGTTTGTTTGTTTATTTGTCATTTTGTTATCAACTTTATGCAAAAAATAATCACCAGATTTCAATGATTTTCTTTTACCAAAATTGTATCTTGGCATAATAAATTCTGAATCTGATCTAGTTCAGTATCTGAATTCAAGATTTTTTTTGAAATTCAGTAAATCCCGATTTTTCATCATTGACAAAGTTTAAAAAAAAATCACGTCTCAGTCAATTTCTTGTCTATTCTTTTGAAATTTACATATTACATATTACCAGATCAAATTTCACCTAGATCTAAAACATATTAAAAATTTGGCATTTCTCAATCAACCGGTGTAAACTTTCTTATGGTTATATAGTGTCTCATTTTCAAAAACATTACAAAGTTTCACCTGCATAGTAGACCTTGGCGGATGGTTGTGCTCTTCGAGTGCTTTTGTTATTCAATTATTTTGCAATCATCTAACTGTGTTATCTTCAGGAACTTAAAAATTAGCACAAGCTGTACCACAACACTCCCCTACTGTGTGTTGAACAATTAAGTCCATACTTTTTACATGTGCATTCTGCTGTCTTGTAATATTTTTTAAGTTGCACCGGATCAAGTTAAGAAGACTTTCTGGTGCTGGTAGCATAAGAGTCATTTCTGGTATGATGACACCATTGATCATCTGTCATCACCAATTGATGGGATTTAGAAAACGAGTTACTAACCATACTTATTAGTATAATGCATAGAATATAATTTTGCGGTAGCTGTTGTTGGAGGCAAGATATTTAACCAACTGTGATTGTTTTTATGTATTTTTTGGAAAAAAAAGCATGATAGGCCAATTTGTTGACGTACCGTTCTGGCGTTTTTTCAGATACATTAATGCTTTCTTTTGATGCCTCACACTGACAGAATACCCCAGCACAATGCTATAAATCTTTTTTATTTTATTTTACTAGCAACTGCTTTGCCTGCATTGGATAAGCATGAAGTTGTTTCCCATCCAAGTAAGGCATGAAAAATGGTAAATGTAGGCATATGCTGTGGCCATGGTCAGATTTCGAACAGTATGTATTTTAACAGAAGTTTCAATAATAAGACAGCATCACCCTGTTTGTTCCAAACATTCAGAAAACATCTGGATGAGTCTATGTTTATTAGATTTATTTGCCAAGAAAATGTCCTCTTTCTTTGCTGGAACCATAGTTAATTCAGAGTGTACATCTACAGTATTTACTCCTCTTCTCATATAAATTATGTCTTTTACTAAAGGTTGTTCACTGTAACCATCAAATATAATAACGCATTTGTAATATTTGCACAGTGCATATTTAATATATACATAATATATTCATGCAAGACCATGATGCGAAATGATCGGATGTAGTAATGCCTTTCCATCCAAAACAAAGTGTCTACCAGTGGGAAGTTTGCATTCTTTGCATCGAAGCTGGTTCTATAGGGAACTTCCTAGAATTAATTTGCTTGCAGATCTGGGAGAAGCAATGGAATCAAGCATAGATGTTGTTTAACGACACAGTTCATATTAAAAGATGTCCTATGTATTAAAGTTTTCTTTTGTTGCAACTAATGTTAGACGTTGAAACTGCTTGTAGATTAATATGCACTACTTTTTTTATCAATAATCACATCTGTTTTTGATTCAAGGGTAAGTGCCTGTTTTCTTTTCACTGTAATGGATTGTTAAATACTTCATTGCCTTCCATTGATTGAAGAATCTTATAGCCATCATTTTCTGTTGATTTAAATTTACTGAATCATATACAATAATACCTGCGATAATGTTGTGCAGTGACATCAGATTTACTGAGGGAATCTCTGGCTTTCAAAAAGCTGATATGCTTTTTTGTATGCGTGCAGTCTCTTTTTTGTTTGGGGTCATTTACTTCTTTGTGCTGTTTACTAATTTTATAATTGACTCCAGTAAACTGATGCATAACTTGATTTAGTTCAGAACAAACCGGACAGATTTAATCAACATGATTCGTTGCTTTTCTATCCCTTATGAGTCTATCAGTGGATTTGATACCTCGAACGAACAAAAAGACCAGTTGAAAGTCCTGCCAAGTATCACTATAGCAAACGTCAATAAACTATTTTCATAAACAGAATACAAATCAGGATGGTCTCTTGATTAGGTAGCCATTTATTGAAGATATAAAAATATTGTCTTAGTATGCAAATTGTGACTTGCAGTAACAACGAATGGCAGCAAATCATACAATGAAGCAAGAGGGAGACACCAATTTCTTGTTCTTTCATCCCAGAGAAAATACTTCGAAATGTCTAGCATTTTCATATATTGCAACCACAAGCAGCAAGTACGATTAGTCAACTTTTCGTTTTTTCTGTTCCAACTCTTCGTAGATAGTCATAGCTGCTATCAGATTCTTCATATACCATCGTATCTGGATTAGCAACGAGTTTTTCAAATATATTTTAGCTGACATTACTCAACTTTCTGCTAAATTAGTATCTTTCACTTGAATTATATTAGATTTTTCTGTTTATCTATATGTCTTTTCTTCACTCAGAATTATGTAGCACAGCGAGTTCCAATGTGTCTGCAAGAAGTAATATATTAAGTGCACCATCTATTAAGAAATGCTCTCTTCATACTTTAGCAAGGGTATTTCCACTAAGCATATTTGACACTGAGTTGTGGCCATATATCTCTTCCAGAATTTCTAAAGATCCTTCTTTTTCCATTAGATTTCCTATACACCCAAGAAAAATAATCTTCAATTCTCAGCATTATAGATTTCAGACGGCTACTTATTAACTATAATAGTTTGAGCCTTCCGATACAGTGGATGGTCAAATGTTGTAACACGAGTTGTATTATAATTCTAATTGTTTAACAAAGAATATAAATCTTGAATGTATTTACATGACATATTTGATGGATCTAAGTTAATAAAAGGCAAAGTTCACAACAGTTGCCCTTTCCGGATGATTTCCTTTGTATACCATTTGCATGAATTCTGACATGGCCATTTCAGAAACGGCGAAACTGTCCACAGTAAATATAATAATTGAGGAAAATGATCACAAGGCTTAAGATGGGTAAGTTCACCAAAATGATATAAATTATCTTTTTGATAATGGTAATCAATTGTTACTTGCCTAGGCCTAAGGATCTCATTAGTAGTTACTTCATGTTGGGAAATCACATGCGTGACAAATTTACCCGGTGTTAATATACCAACCATACACATCCGAGTAAAGGTGCCATTTCCATCAAAGATTTTTATATTGTGGTCAATAGTGTCTGCTGCATATAGCAACAATTGACCTTCTGTAACAGTGACATAACAGTTACAGAAGCATTTCGTTCAAATATTTTGACTTCGTCGATATGAGCTACAGACTCCATGTTGCTGTAATTAATCTATCAACAACCTAGAACCAAAATGGTGATGCATTTTTATGACTAGCCATAATTGTAAAAAAGCAATCACCATACTTGGTCGAATAGCTTAAATGATAGCATGTTCCATAGATGCCCGCTTCTTCTTTGTATTTTTCCTGTTGAAATAATCTGCATAAAGTAAGCAACACTATCAGGGGAAATGCCAAGGTTTCATCCAAAGTAAGTTCATCTCTGGATGGATAATTTTAGGTTTGAGTCATATATTGATTTCATTGTTTGCCTGTCCTAAAGTTGGTACTGCACCGTTGGCGATAGACTGCATCCTTGACATGTAAATCATTTGCAGAAGATAATCTTTCTAATACTGCATTACTCCACTCATCATTCTGGGATGTACATATTTTGTCTATAGAGTTATCAAATGTTAATGTTTCACAAGATGATAACCCTGACATCTTTGCCTTCCTTGGTATTTGATTGATGCACCACAAAAAGGCAGTAATTTTTAAAATCAAAAGTTCTTGTTTAGGGATTGTAACCTGCAATTAAATGCTGATATATCGACCCATTCCATGTTTTCCATTTGATTTTATAATGTTAGGGTTACACTATCGTTTTCTACAGCTCTTATGAACACGTTGACCTGCACATATACAAAAACTACTTGCATATTCTCCACATGCTGTGTTGATGCTATCACTTCCGTTTTAGGTAATTGTCACTGTATCCCTAAAATCGTTACCCATAATACCTTCTTTACAAAGTATGCACATGTCTCTAGTAATTGCATTAGACATTATTCAATTTGTAACAAAAATGAAATTGACAGTAAAACCACAGCGGTGTATAATAGACTACACATTTATTTCAGTAGGTTATTCTAAACTTCCAACCTATGATATATATTCTAAGGAATTCTTTAAACATCGACCACTATGTTTAAATTTTTACCTCTTCATATTGTTTTAAACAAGTTGTTTTTATGTAAAAAGCAATTTCAAATTTTATTTTGTATCAAAATTGTAAAATTTTCATATTTCGCATCGGTAGATTTTTCCAGACTTTAAATATGTTCATATAGACACCTCATAATAATGCATTGTGCAAAAAAAACCTTGTGTTGCAATTTGTTTGACCTCTTTCACTGATTTGACTGGACGATTTGTTATCTTTTATTGTTCATGATTCTGATTCTAACACACATCTATCTTTACTGAACTCCCTAACAGCTGGGGAAGAAAAGCACAGAACGGCATCACTTGTCGAAACGTAATAGGTATCTTCCCATTTCCAGTAAGCTAATCGTATTTATAAAATGTTTGTTTTTATTTTCTAACAACAAAACCATAGGTTATTGTATTAATTTACAGACATAATTTCATCACTCACAACCT
Organism: Sepiola atlantica; assembly: GCA_963556195.1. Taxonomy (NCBI): domain Eukaryota; kingdom Metazoa; phylum Mollusca; class Cephalopoda; order Sepiida; family Sepiolidae; genus Sepiola; species Sepiola atlantica. Next base: position 49,356,468 of record OY744544.1, read on the forward strand.
GTGAAAACGAACTGTTCGTCTATTTCAGATTGGACAAAATCTGACCATTAATATTATATTTGATAAACTTATATTACGTAACCTACATTCACATTTTAAAATGTCTCACAACGTATTGTTTGTTGTAACCGCCGACCTCTTTCAGGTACATCTTTTCGAACTTGGGAATCTTCTAGTCAAATCTATAGAAATTAAATTAAAAAAAAAAGTAACGTGGGTTCAATCTCTTCTGTAAGTCGTTGAAACATCTCTGGGGAACTCTCATCGGTGAGTCCGCTCAGTTCTAATAAGATATTACTAGTGTCATAGTGACCGAAAGGATGTACTCCTTTACAAGTGAGGTCAACGTGTCCAGTCGCCGCCTTATCTACATCTCGCTCGCGGCTTTAGTATTCAGTTGAAACTTTCCTGTAAGAGCATTGTACATAAGAGAGTCTGTATTTGCGTGTAAAACCTTGGCCTTTCACTTGACCACGAGCTTGATCCCTCTTAGCTCCATCACGTTGATATGTTGGGTTGTCTTTGTCTGTCGTAGCCAGCATGCGTCTTCGATGATAGCCTTCTCCGCACCAAGAGTCACTCTAACAGCCAACGAGTTTGCGCCTATCTCCGTCTTTTTACATTGATCCATTCATTCTATCTCTTTTCCCCCTTTTCTTCCTTTTTTCAACACCTCAATTTTTTTATTTCTTCTTCCATTTTTGTAAATTCCTTCCTTTCGTCATTGCTGCTTTTTTATTATTCATTTCTTTCTTTCTTTCCGACTTTCTGTTATTTCTTCCTTACCCCCTTTTCTCATGTTGTTACCTGCTTTATTTCTATAATTTCTATCCCCCTTCCCTTTTCAATTCTACATTCATCCATTCCTTGTTCAATTCTTTCTTATCTCCCTTCTTACTTCAGTTTTCCATATTTTATACTTTATTCGTTCATTTCTTTCTATCCATCGTTATTTCGTTCATTCCTTTATTTCGTTCATTCATGTCTTCTTGCTGTCCTTCTCTTTTGTAATATGTCATTCATTCGTTCATTCTTTCCTTGATTAAGTCTTTTTTCTACCTTTTTCTCTTTTATTACTTTGTTATTTCTTTCCCTTATTTTCTTTCCTCTATTCCTTCCTCTATCCTCAGCTTTTTTCACTTCGGAGCTTGTTCGAATATTTCGTTTGCTTATTAATTTTTGTTTTCTTCATTCTTTCTTTCATCTTTTTTTTATGGAAATCGCTCCAGACAAGGCGTGAATCCACTTGATCTAAAGAACTAAAAAACTACTCCCCCTTTGTCAGAAATATCGCTGATGGAATGTGAGGATTACAGGACAAAATAAGGGAAGCGGGAGTTACAAAGCTGCCATATGTAAACCCAAGGTCCATATTCTACTGAATTGGTTCCTTACTTCATTTTATGGCTTTATCAATTCTTTCATTCATTTCGTAATTCTTTCCTTCCTTTCCATTCTTATTTACTTACTTTATTGTTGCAATTCTACATTCCTTCATGCTTTGTTTAATTTCTTCATTCAGTGTTTTCTTCTTTCGTTCAATACTTCTTTCCTTGCTTCATTCCTTATTTCATTCTTTTACACCTGCTTTCGTTTCATCATTTCTTTCTTTCATTCAGTCTTTTCTTGATTTTCTCCAACCAATTCCACCCATCACCCCCTACTGCCTTTCATGGCATCCTGAGACACAGATTGATGTAGCAATAAGAACAGGCCATAATAATGTCGAATATTTTACAGTCGTTCAAATAAACTGACGATAAGGAAATTAAAAGCTGTAAAAGATTGAATGGCTGACTAAAAAGAAAACAAGAAAACTGAAGAAGAACACTAAACATTTCGACACTCTATATTTATCACAAAGTATTGCTTCCTAGCGTCATCTTGTATCATGTTATATATATATATATACAAGGAGAATCCCCCCCCCGAGTTACGAGTTCATACTATGAATGTTTATTTGGTGGATTGATTTGTTGAAATTTTCTCTTGTTTTTAAAGAGTATATTTAAATTTCAGAACAATACATTCTACTATTTTCGTTGTAAACTCAGTACATTTTTATATACATTTCAAAATGTAAGTTATTTATCTCATGGATAGGGCGATTACTAGAATCAAAGTGAGTGTAGTATCTGTTTTCTCTTAGATCGGTGAGGGATAAGGCCTTCTAGACTGAGGCAAATTAAATTTTTGTTCCAATTAAGATTGCCCTGTTTGATGGCGCTAGATTTCTCCCCCATTAAAATCCGACTTTGTGTCTAACTGCCCACGTAGGGAGGCAAGTAGATAGGGACTTCATAATTTTAAAAGTTTTTAAATAACATTTTTAAAGTATAAAATATAAAACGGTTACGTAAAGCATTTTCTTCAATAATGCAAACAATTAACTATATTTTCATTTTTAAGTTCATATAAAATGTTAACCATGAAAGTATATAACCTATGTCGGCCACTGTCATGCGTATAATTTCTTTACAACATTGGAGATGAATTAGGGCGGGGATTTCGGAGTCAACTTCAAACACACACACAAACTTGGATGCCTATTAGATACTGTTCTCGAGTGTCTAAAGGGGTTTGTCAGGAAAACCTGACATGAGGATACTTCTCCCTACAATTAAACCCTGACCAAATATTCAAAATAACATAGTATTCGAAGCCCAAATAAGATCCTCTCGGTATAGCTACAAACTGGCTCATACGAGGGATACTGCATTCTGCTAGTGATGTAACACCATTAAGCTGGATACTCCACCAGACTAGATGAATTATTTTGCTGGAATCCGGTAAGACAAAGAGACCAAAAACAAGATATAGTATAACATAGTTAACTGGTCAATTAGTCGGATGACAATTAATGTTTTTAACTTCTTTACTAACTCAACGTTTGAGAGGTAAAGGAGAACTTTAATGTAATATTAGAATATCTATGTATTTCATTAACAGATCAAGTATTAGCGCCAGGAAGTAAACTGAAACAAGCGAATAACTACAGAATAGAAACAACCTCTCAATCGGAACAGAACGTTATCTTGGACAAACAAATAACTCGATTTCCTCTCGTAAAATTAGCAATAAATGATAATATAATGTACTTAGCTTTGCCATTTTAGTCCAGTTTCATGGTATAACCGATCGTCAGAAGTGTACCTGGAGATGAATTAGGGCGGGGATTTCGGAGTCAACTTCAAACACACACACAAACTTGGATGCCTATTAGATACTGTCTTCGAGTGTCTAAAGGGGTTTGTCAGGAAACGTGACATAAGGATACTTCTCCCTACAATTAAACCCTGACTAAATATTCAAAATAACATAGTATTCGAAGCTCAAATAAGATCCACTCGGACAAGTTTTTAGGGTTTCTAACTTCGAGTTCCCGAACCTGAGTCAGGTGCTGCAGCGGTCTGAGGACTCCGCGTTGCCTAGGATTTAAGTCCCTTTCGGCATGATGGGGATCTACACCACACATTTGATCCCCAGGTAGGAAGGGATTTTTCTTGTTTTGCCCTTACTCAAAGGGGAGGGTGATGCAGACATACTACTAATTTTTTGCTCCTGCAAGGGACACAGAGCGGGAGCGAGCTGGGGAGGGAATTAAAAAGGGAGGGGTATTTCTGCTCAGAAGATGTAGATTGGGGTTGTGAGGTCTGAGCAGAAGAGATAGTTATCTCTTTTGACATGGGGAAGGGGAATGCGGCCAGCCTCATTTGCTTTCTTTGTCGTATGTTTAGCTTTTGTATTATTGTCTGCCGTCACTGCTGGACCAGATATTTAATGATGACACAACACGGTTATTCCCCTTCGTCCATAGTTCACACATGAAATAAAAATGATATTAACGAAACTTAAGATTTGATGTTTAAACCGAAGGTTATATTTCATATATAATCAGTCACAGTCACAATCTATGTATTTGAGGATTTTTATGTACTCCGCAGCGATTGACTAGGTTTCTCAAGCTCCACGGACCAAGCTGATAATAGGACGCGAAACTTTTCGATTCCCCTTTCCTTTGCACAAACCGTCACCTGCCCAACAACAATCGCAGTTCGTCAACGAATGCCGAACTGCGCTCAGAGTTCTGCAGGGGTCCAGTGACCTCGCCCGGTCTAGGAAAACACTATATCAGGAATTAGTGGTGGAGACCATTTGGATCCACTTGGGGAGCGGCTTGGATTGTCAGAGGAGGATAAATTGGGCGCCAGGCCGGAGTCATCTTAACAATACTGAGTTTTCTCTAACCTGGCGATTGGTTCGAAATCTGGTACCCCGTTAATGGCATACGCTTCATGAACCCTTTTGTCCACGTTGCAAAGAAGATGAAATTGAAATAACTGAGCACGCCTTTTTCAACTGCTCCAAACCTTGTGAATACTGGACGTATATCAAGCGGGTGACGTGCCTTGGTTTAGCGTTCGTAGTCTTCAACATGGATCCCTTGTGGCCCAGGGAGAAACGAATGGTGTTTCACGCTTAGAAATAGAGTGGGTGTGCTGCCTTCTCATTACGATTTGATTTCGTATTTTAAGCATCAGTTTAAAAGAAAATTTAAATGTGATAGAAAGAGGTTGCCTACCTTACTCTTTAAACGTAGGTAGATACAAATCGCTAGTTTATGCGTGTTCGTATGAAATTGATTTGAGTTCATCTTCCCTGCCTAAGTATGGCACACGCTGACCTTAGGTCTTCTTTTTGTTGGCAATTTCTTGATCATCGAAGTGTTGGGTCAATCCCTCTAGGTAGATGTACAAATGAGTCTTGACCCCCTGTCTTTATTTTAGATGTCAGAACTCCCCCAGGTTGCCCGATTTACTTTATCACTGACCCGCCCTAATTTTATTTATCTTGGGGGACGCCGCACATCCCTTAAAACCATACCCTGTATTTCTTTTGTCCCTTAGGCAACGTCCACTCCCATTTAGGGACTGACTTTCTTGCTTTCGGCCGTTCCGGAAGACAGTGAGCAGTTCATACCTTAAATAGGTTGGGTGGGTTCTACTAACGTACTATAACTAGAATTTTATTTTGTTCTTTATTTTTCTATCCCTCAAAAATAAATAAACATACATTTTTTATTTATTTTTGGGCGATTTTGTAAGGCTTCTTTGTTCTCCCACTCCCATCATCATCAAACACTGTATATATTTTGTAAATAAAAATTATCAAACCACCTGGGGATTATTTTAAGTAGCTTAGTCCATAGAGTGAATTGTGGTGATTGGAACTAGTTTTAGGGCATAGACCGGTGGATGACCCCCGACCCCCATTTCTCCTCATACCCATTTTGGTCTTGTGCCACATCTTACAATTTTATATATCACTATAAATATTGTCAAGGTAAATGAAGAAAACCGCTTAGCGAACCGCTTAGTACGTCTGCCTAGAGTCGGTAATGGCGACCAACTTATTGTAATTAATTATTCTTAATACAATTCCTATTCCTTTCAATTCCTGTCTTGGCTTTCTTATTTACTTATTGTTATTCTTACGATATAACAAATTGGCGACGAGAGATTACGATTTAAAATTCGGTTTGTTAACACAACAAATTGACGATCTTCAATCAGGACTCACGTAAAAAAAAAGAAAAAAAGAAAGATTTTCTTCCGACCAGTGGATTTTAAACTCTCGATGGTAACGATTCTCATGTAAGAATATTTTTTTCTCTTCCAAATGAAATTTCCAACCAAATTGTTTTTACAATTTGACAGTGACTTTTTTTGAAAGTATTTGAGAAGAAAATATATTTTTGTTTTTATTGTATTTGCACTGTACGTATTATGTTTTCCTTTTATAAAAGGCTACAGCGTATTTTAAACAACTGCTGTCTGATGAAAAACAAAACAAAATATTTAAATAGAGGAATTGCAGCAAACTATGGTCCAACTTTAAAAAATACAAGTGGAACAACAGCAAAGAAATGACAAAAAGCTTGAAAAATTGTTGGAATTCACTGTCCAGCGAACAAAAGAACCACAGCAAGCTGAATTCTTTCACCAGATACGGTTGCGAATTCGATTGGAGAATTCAGGTATGACCCAGATAATGGTTATATTTTTTCTGAATACTTTCGGAGGTTTGCCGTATTTTCAAAGACCAATGTTCAGAATGGTCGCAAGAAAAAAAGGTTCGCCTACTTCTTCAAAAATTGAACCCAGCGTGCCATGATAGGTACTGCAACTATATTCTACCAAGGGTACCGGGCGAAATTTCATTTGATGAAACTGCAAATCTTGACAAATGTTTTTGGCGAAAAGTCGTCCCTTTTCAATCTACGTGGGAAGTGTTTAAACCTAACAAATGGAGATGACGAGGATTTTTGTTAGCTATGCCGAAATCGTAAATAGAGAATGCAACCAGTTTAAACTTGAAGAACTGACTGCAAACAGATTCCGATGTCTAAGTTTTGCGCTGGACTTAACCGCAAGCAAAGATTCCAAGATAAGGGCGAGCATCTTGACGAAGTAGGAACAGGGCCCTAATTTAACGTTGTAAGGGGTTGTTGACGAATGTAATAGCATCGTAAGCATGCGACACGATTCGGCGAAATGCCAGAAGAGACGGTTCATATAGCGTTTGTCGCTTTGAATTCGAGTTATTTCCGTTGAACCATTTGAGGTAAATAAAAAGGTTTTGCTACGTGTCACTCGAGAGAGTACACACAAGTGACACGTAGCAAAACCCTTTTATTTACCTCAAATGGTCCAAAGGAAATGACTCGAATTCAAAGCGACAAACGCTACATCCCTTCCCACCTATCAAACAGTCAGATTTTGTTATATACATATATATATATATATATATATATATATATATATATATATAGTCCACGTGTGCATGTGTGTACATGTGTGCATAGTTCGATATGTACAATGTGTGTGGAAGGTCTCTGTGGATCCGCTCTGATTTCAAGAGGGCCCTTTAAACACATTTAGTTGATTCGACTTGTTGTCTCAGTCGAAAAGGACTTTTTTCTTCTAAGTTTTGCTACGTGTCACTCGAGAGAGTACGCACGAAGCGGCCGACGAGTAACAACGTGTCTGTGTCTCTTTTGATCTTTCCTTTCGCTTGTGTATTGTCTTACTTTCAGGAATAACCACATCACAACAACTGGCGACGAGAATTTAAACGAAAAAAACTCACAGAGTAATCGAACATACGAGCTCAAGTTTTTTATTCACAAAACAATACACGAAATAAAATGTCTTACAACGGTCTACCCAATTTTCCAAGTTTTAGCGAGCACGAAAATCCGAAAATCGCTGGCAAAAGTGGTTGGACAAACTTGAGAATCTATTTGTAGCTTTAGATATTCATGAAGACGGTAAGAAGAAAGCGTGTCTGCTTCACTTTGCCGGAGACGAAGTTTTTGATATTTTCCTCAACTTTACGGAGATACAAAAAGGCGTCGATGCAACCGTCGAATCGGATGGATCAAAAATACCAAACACCTACGAAATAGCAAAGAAATCACTGACCGACTATTTCACACCGCAAAGAAATATGTCTTATAAGATATTCAAATTTCGACGCGCATCGCAGAATGTTGACGAAAGTCTAGACTCATTTCATGTGAGATTGAGGACCCTAGCATCCACGTGTGACTTCATGGATACAGATCGGGAGATACTCGCACAGATCGTCCAAGGCTGTTCATCCTCTAAGGTCAGACGAAGGGCACTACGAGATGACTCCACACTCAAACAAGTGTTAGGCGAGGCCAGAGCAATTGAATTAGCTCGCACACGAGCCGCAGACATCGAAAGACAAGAGGTGGTTAGTGCCCTGTCGTCCCATAACAATAAACGAGACCACAGGCAGTACACACGCAGAGAAAAAGAAAAAAGAAATACCGACGAAAAACGCAAATACGGACACACACAAGGCAGTAATCGCCAGTTTACTCCGAGGACCCAGCCACGTGGCAAAGACGCCGGACATGTCTGCACTACTGTGTATACTCAGCAACACATGTGACGTGTCCTGCTAAGGGACAAGAATGTAGGAACTGCCGGAAAAAGAACCACTTTGCAAAAGTGTACAATTCAAAACCGGTAAGACAAATTTCTTACTCATATCGAAATGATATTGAATCCCTTTCTACGTCTAGTGATGAGCCTGTCTACACAGTAAAAACTCCCACGTCGACAAAAACACCCACAGCCACCATCCTCGTTAATGACTCCCCAGTGACCTTCGTTTTGGATACCGGTGCCAGTGTAAATATAATGTCTGGGCGCACGTACGATGGTCTTCAGTACAGGCCGAAAATACACAGCACTGCTACACAGATATTTGCCTATCGGCCCAGGAAAGCCATGCCAGTCCGTGGATTTATCACTACCCCCATCGAATTTAAAGGAAGACGCTGCAAAGCAAAAATGTTCGTCATCGACAATGAAAACCTCTTGTTCGGACACGATCTACAAAATCTACTCGGTGCCCACTCTGCTGAGGCACTGGATATGATATCCTTTAATTTTACGTTTAATGTGACAACATCTATCCCAGATGAATTTCCCTCATTATTCGACGGAAAGATGGGAAAGATTTCTGGACCCACTGTAAAGCTGCACATCGATACTTCGGTCCCACCGGTGACACAGAGACAACGAAGAATACCCTTTTACGTGAGGAAGGACATCGAGTCGGAACTAAAACGCCTCAAGGAGATGGACGTGATTGAGGATGTTACTGGGCCTACCCCCTGGGTAAGTCCCGTGGTGATAGTCCCCAAAAAACCGAGTGGCGTGCGAATCTGCATAGATATGCGGAAAGCAAACGAAGCTATTCAAAGAGTCAAACATCCCATGCCGACCGTGGATGACTTGTTTGCAGATTTAAACCACTCAAAGGTGTTCAGCAAGCTAGACATGTCGAGCGCGTACCACCAATTAGAGCTGGGCGAGTCCAGCAGATACATCACCACGTTCACCACACATGCTGGACTATTCCGATACAAGAGACTGTTGTTCGGAGTAAATGCAGCCTCTGAAATATTTCAAAAGGCCATTGCGGATTTTTTTAGGGGCCTTCCAAGAGTCAAAAACCTCTCAGACGACATTATCGTCTACGGACGTGACCAGGCCTCACATGATGCCAGTTTGAGGTCCACGCTGGAACGTCTACAAAATGCCGGGGCCAGGCTAAACAGGAAAAAGTGCCTTTTCTCGGTGAAACAGATCATTTTTTTTTACATACCTTCAGCGAAAAAGGGGTGTCACCAGAACCAGACAAAATTGCAGCAATTGCAAACTGCAAATCGCCCACCAACGTTGGTGAAGTGCGCTCATTCCTGGGCATGGTCCAATATGTGGCCAGTTCATCCCGCACTATGCCACTGTCACCGAGCCACTCCGACAACTCACAAGAAAAGACAGAGAATGGAGGTGGTCAGAGACAGAAGAGAGGGCAGTGATAAAATTAAAAAAGGCTCTGACTAGAGCTGAAGTTATGGTCTACTTCGATCAGAACAAGGAGACAAATATCCTGGTAGACGCAAGCCTCGTTGGACTAGGGGCAATGTTTACACAAGACGAGAAAGTCTTGTGTTATGCCAGCCGTGCTCTCACAGATGTGGAACAGTTGCACTTTCAGATGGAAAATGGAACGACCCGCAGTTATCCAGTCTCACACATGTCAAAGATGAATTATCTGCATATGATGGTCTCATCCTTCGAGATCACCGCCTGGTGGTCCCGTCCACCCTGCAGAAAAGAACCGTAGACATAGCCCACCTCACACACCAGGGCGTTGTTAAGACGAAGCAGCTAATGAGGGAAAAGGTCTGGTTCCATGGAATTGACAAGCTGGTGGAGGAGACAGTACGTAACTCCATCCCTTGTCAAGCTTCCAACTCAACATGATCACACCGTGAGCCCATACGCACCACACCACTCCCTGCTGCCCCATGGACTGAAATCTCCCTGGACTTCGCAGGTCCTTTCCCATCTGGAGATTATGTGCTAGTCGTCATCGACGACTACAGCAGATTCCCAGAAGTAGAGATACTCCCCTCAACATCAGCAAAAGTGGTCATTCCCCGCCTCGACGCAATCTTTGCCAGACAAGGATACCCCGATATTGTCGAGTCTGACAATGGTCCCCCCTTCCAAGGGCAGGAATTCAAGGATTTTTCCACCCAAGCAGTATTCCGCCACAGAAGAGTTACCCCTGCGTGGCCAGAAGCGAATGGAGAGGTCGAACGGTTTATGAGAACTCTAAACAAGTATGTTCGCGCCACCACTGTGGAGGGCCTGAACTGGAAAACCCAACTAATTCATTTTCTAAGGCAATACAGGGCCACCCCCCACAGTACAACCAAGACATCTCCATTCGAAGCCCCCACTGGAAGGAAGATGAAAATCGGCATACCTGCTGTTCTGAAAGAACCTATGCCAAAGTCGATTCACACCCACATAGCGGTGAATGATGCACGAGGGAAGAAGAAAATGAAGACCTATGCCGACACAAAAAGAAAGACAAAGGCCTCTCCCCTTTGCCTAGGTGACAAAGTACTTGTCAGGCAGAAACGTCTTCACAAGCTATCCCCACCGTTCGACCCGAAACAACTGACGATTATCGGTATAAAGGGTAGCATGGTGACAGCACAAAGAATAGATTACCAAATCACCCGAAATTCCTTTCTCTTTAAGCGAATAAGTCCAGATAGCCCTCCAAGAGAAAGTGTAGAATCAGACTCTGAAGATGAGTTATACTTGCACCACAACAGGAAAACACAGACTCCAGACACGAGTGCCAGACTCAAGTGCCGCCCACACCGACAACACCAAAACATAACTCACCAGTGGTAAGACGAAATCCAACGCGGAAACGACTCCCATCAATACGGCTAGAGGATTATATCAGATAGAAAAAAAGTGAGTAAAGCTTCTATTCTGTCTTAGAAGAAAAAAAGTCCTTTTCGATTGAGACAACAAGTCGAATCAACTGAATGTGTTTAAAGGCCCCCCCCACCTTGAAATCAGAGCGGATCCACAGAGACCTTCCACACACATTGTACATATCGAACTATTAACTTATGGACGGCACCCCTACACGCACATGCACACGTGGACTATATATATATATATATATATGTATATAACAAACTCTGACTGTTTGGTAGGTGGGAAGGGATGTAGCGTTTGTTGCTTTGAATTCGAGTTATTTCCTTTGGACCATTTGAGGTAAATAAAAGAGTTTTGCTACGTGTCACTCGAGAGAGTACGCACGAACCGGCCGACGAGTAACAACGTGTCTGTGTCTCTTTTGATCTTTCCTTTCGCTTGTGTATTGTCTTACTTTCAGGAATAACCACATCACAACAGTTCAAAAAATAAACATTTGAAACCTATTCGTCGCTACGCAGAAAACACAAAGGTGGAAACCAAAAACATGGGAAAACACACAGAAGCGGAAACCAGACACATGTCCTTAATGTTTAAGATTTCATATAAAAGGCAGGTGTCCCTTTATAAACAATTTTTTTTATTTCGTGGAAGGTTAGGGCACGTAATGAATCTGTGTAGAGAAAAAAGGTCGAACACTAAGAGTTTTGTAAATGCTTTAATTTCCAGGAAAAATGTCGGCGGCTATCATGAAAGAAAATGTGTTGATAAAAAATGAACAACAAAAATATTCGTTTTCAGATAGACACTGGTAGCGACTTGTCTATAATCAGTGAAGACTACTGGAAAAAAATTGGTAAACCAACATTTGTTCGCAGCGAAAAAGTTGCAAAAGACGTGAAAAACGAAAGTCTATGTGCTGAAAAATACTTGCGATTTATTCGGTACCGACTGGATGACTTTATTGCAACTCGGTAAAGGCCCCCTCCCCCAAACAAATTGTAAAAGTGAAAAACTTAAAGAGGACTCTGAAAAAAGATTTCCCTGAGATATTTTCACAAGGTTTGGGCAGATGCACAAAAACGAGAGTAAAATTGGAGGTAATGGAAAATGCTACCCCAATATTTAAACGAAAGCGTAGTGTACCCTATGCAGCTGTAGAATCGATAGAGTAGGAGCTCGTTCGCCTAGAACAAATGGGGATATTTAGAAAAGTACAATATTCAGAGTGGGCGTCACCTACGGTTTACATAAAAAATAGAAATATTCGTATGTGCGCGGATTTCTGAACAGGCTTGAATATGTGCCTGAAAACGTATGAATATCTATTGCCCAGCGCAGAAGACATTTTAGCCCGTTTAAATGTCGGAAACATTTTCTCGAAATTTAATCTTTCATATGCGTATCTGCAAGTAGAAGTCGAGGAAGAGAGTACGAAATTGCTCACTATCAATACGCATAGAGGGTTGTATTCGTTTTATCGTCTACATTTCGGAGTGAAAGTAGCACCTAGTTTGTTCAAAAAAATAATGGATAACATGTTAGCGGGTTTGGATTACGCTATGGCGTACTTAGACAATATATTGATCAAAAGCGAGACCGTTGAACAACACATTGGACATGTGAAGGAGGTTTAAAAAAATGCTCAGCGAGGATAAATGTGAATTTTTAATGTCCAAAATAAAATATTTAGGACAAATTATAGACGCATAAGGCAGAAGACCCGACCCAGAAAGGTCTAGTGCCATTAAAAATATACCCTCCCCGACAAATGTTGCTGAATTGCAAGCATTTTTAGGTCTTTCCAATTATTATCAGATGTATATATAAATATGCATGGTTTATGTTCCCCGTTGAACGAATTGTTAAAAAAGATAAAAAATGTCAATGGACAGAAAATTGCCAGAAGGCTTTTCAAAAGATTAAGGATGTGCTTACATGAGTACTTTTTTTTTAACACATTATGCTCCGAAATTAGAATTGCGAGTAATCACGGCATCGGAGCCGTACTACTCCATAAAGATAATTTAAGAGGCACAAAAGCCATTGCTCATTCGAGCGGAGGTTTAATCTCGGCTGAGAAAAACTATAGCCAGATCGAGAAGGAAAGTTTATCCATCATTTATGGGATTACAAAAATTTACAAATTATCTATTGCCGTAAATTTATTTTAAAGACGGATCATCGTCCATTACTTTCGATTTTTGAATCAAAGAAAGGAATCCCAGTTCATACAGCAAATAGATTACAGCGATAGGGCACTATTCTGCTAAATTATGATTTCAAAATGGAATATATTCCTTCAAAAAAGTTAGACCCTGCGGACGGCTTGTCCCGATTAATTCTGAAATATTGTGAACCAATAAAAGATACGGTAATCACATCACTCAAAGCTGAAAGTGAAATAATAAAAGTACTGGTTAGCACCGTACGCGAACTCCCAGTGACTGCGCAAGAAATACAAATAAAATCTAAAAGTGATAAAAACATAATGGATAATGTGAAGTGCAAACAAAGTGGAAATATAAATTCGCCGATAAGCAATAACTATTCAATTTGTGACGAAATTTTAATGTACGCCGAGCGCGTGGTGATCCCAGTGGCACTACAAAATATACTTTTAAATGATTTTCATTGTGGTCACCCATGGAATGTGCAAAATGAAATCGCTTATGCGTTCATACGGTTTTTGGCAAGGTATGGATCAGAACATTTAGAGGACAGTTAAGAGTTGTAGAGGTTGTGCTCTAGCAGCTAAAGAACCACCAATAATGACAGCATCATGGCCGAAAATGGGCACGCCATGGTCTAGACTACATCTAGATTTTGCTGGACCACTAAATGGTGCATATTATTTGATTATGGCGGTCAGTTTAACAAAATGGCCAGAGATTCTGAAATGCAAAAAGCCAATATCTGCCATAGCAATACATATTTTGCATAAGCTGTTGGCCAGGTTTGGATTAGGTGATGCAATTGTCACAGTACCTAATTCAACTCAGGAGAGTTTAACATGTTTTGCAAAAGTTTTGGGGTAAAACATATTACTACACCTGTTTACCACCGAGAAGTAACGGGCAGGCAGAAAGGTTTGTAGATATCTTCAAAAAGTTGTTAAGAAAAGCTGGAGGTGGAGTAAACGATGAGTGGAAGATCAAACAATTCTTAAGGGTTTACAAGGTCACACCGCGGAAAACATTTCACCGGCGGATATGATGTTCGCAAGAAAAATTTAAACCATTTTTGACAAATTATTGCCAGTGAAGAAGACCAGACATTTTAATGTTGGTGAAAAAGTGTTTAAGAATTACAGAGAGGGTAAAATGTTCTGGCAAGAGGGTATTACCACCAGGAGAATAACAGGCCTGATATACATGGTTCCGAGTCCGAAGTGGAAAACAAGCGCATGTTAATCAGTTGAGACGCAGATACGTGGAAAAACAAACTACACTAATGGAGGTACTTGGTTTTGATGTACCGATTCCTGAATACCTTACTACAACTCCTGCTACAGAACGTCTAGAGATTGACCCAAAGAGGAAAATATATATTTCCAGGAAGAAATAAATCTTAAGAGGGAGGTGTTGTCGACTGATCCGGATTCACCCATAGTGACAGGATGGATTCGTCAGGTCACTATGTAGTCGACACCTTTTCCCTTACCAAGAAGAACCGCTTAGCACGTCTGCCTAGAGCCGGTAATGGCGACCAACTTATTGTAATTAAGTATTCTTAATACAATTCCTATTCGTTTCAATTCATGTGTTGGGTTTCTTATTTACTTATTGTTATTCTTATGATATAACAGTATACTAGCCAAAAGAGTTATGACTTTGCAGCGGGAAATTATAAAGAAGCAACACACATATAAACAACTAGCAGGCCTACCCGACGTTGCCAGTGGCTCGAGCTAAAAAATAGAATTGTTAAAAAAGTCTCATGTACAAACATTGGCATATGATAAAAAGAACAGAAAAAAAGAAAAGAATGGGTGACGTCATCGTCAGCGGACTGTTTGATCTCGTTTCATTATTCTTTATCAACCCTTTAGCAGTAGGAATTAAAAGGTAATGTTTGTTTTTGACTTTCTATGCACTAATTGTGATATCACGCGAACAAGTAGTAGCCATAATAACCAGCTTGGTGGTGCCATACTAGATCGGGACATGTAAGGTTTGTAAATGTATCTTTGGTGGTTTCAGAGTTTTAGCCGGACAGACTACTAGATTAACTGAATGTAAAAAAATACAGGTTAAATGCTGGAATTTGGAAGATTTCTAATGTTTAAAATTAAAACACAATATCAATGATTTGAGGTTTGCTTTTCATTATCCCTAATTAGGTATGAACAACCGACAGATTCTGAAACACTTGACTAATTTAAAAATGGAAAATATCACGGAATTGAAAAGAGAAAATATATCAATTCCCCAAAAGTATACATAACATCTTTTTCTTATACTGATTTAGTTATTTAAGCTTTTGTCTTGTTTTGTTATCGGCTAAAATAAGAAAGAGGGAAAGCAACAAAGTGTGATGGTCGTCCACTGCCTCGTTCGGAATTTACAATCTAATTTAACCAAAGCCGTTCGATTTCAATCGGCTCAAACTTCTGACTAAATTTATGGTGGCTTTTCTTACATCCCCCATTATCCACTGCCATTTCATTATAGCTCTCTTTCAGCTGTCTTCTTTTTTGTTGTTCGTGATTTGTGTTAGAATTAATGAGCGTCTGTCTGGGGAATCAATTCATCACTGACTTTGCGAACATTTGTTCGATGTTTCGATTTATGATGAGATGGTTTAGGTTAAGAAGACGACCAGGCTTTAGGTTTTACTTTTTTATTTTTTACATTCACTAAAAGAATAGAGAGAGAGGGAGAGAGAGAGAAGGAGAGAGAGAGAGAGAGGGAGAGAGATGGAGAAGAGAAAAAGGGGGTGAGACAGAGAAAGAGAGAAAGTTTCTCTTAATAAAAATATACTAGGAAGATCAACCATTCTTTGAATTTCCTACATGTATACACATGCAATATAGATGCCCCTTTTATATATAATCCACAGACAGCTGTTTTGTTGTCTACGACAATCAGTGAGGCTAGGCGTAGCAAATGTATTCATGCTAAAGTTTGAAATCCGAAACACAAGTCACAAACTAATAAGATATAATTATACCATTAATCTTATACGCAAATCTTTTACATTAACCATAAATCACTTAAATATGTTAATTTTTTTCTTATATAAAACACTAACCTTTCTCTCTTACCATTGCAATCTCTCACTAAAGTTTAAATGATTTCACTAATGCTTTGACTTCTCATTCTCAAGTAAGTAAAGAAGACACTGTTTCCGACATTACGGTTGTTATTTTGAAAGGTTCGTAGTTGCTCTAATTATTCTTTCTTATAATGACATTTTTAGTAACTGTAAATGTATTCATTCTATGTCTACAGTTTGTAGCTTTGAGGTTTAGTAGCATTTTATATTTTTAAAATTTAACATTGTTGTTTCGCACTAAAAGATAAATCTATACGAATTTCCTAATTAAATTTCAACTCAATTTCTAATATATAATATATATATATATATATATATATATATAGGATATACATATAAATAATATAAACAAAATATATATATATCTTCTATATAAAATTAAATGTCTGTATGTTTGTGTGTGTGTGTGTGTGCCCTATAGAAAAAATGTTAGAGAATATAGATACAATATAAAAGTGTATTCTTATGTAAAATTCACAGAGTAAGTTGATGGCCGTATTCCCGAATCTATAAACCCACGCCTTAGGGGTCCATGGGGCAGATTTCATCAGGGGTTCCTTTTTAGCTATTTTTCAATGTTAATTAGTACTAATTTGGAAATTATCTAATGTATTTATGTAATGTACAGCTACTCCTCAAAAACTAAGCGGCGACATGTCAAAAAGTTGATATTTTTAGCACCGTACATATCCTGGGATCATAATATCTCAAAATCGCAAAAAACGATTCACTTGCTGATGGTCAACCGGACCAGTTTCCGACAGAGGGTAGCATTTTCCCCGTATTTTTCAGACTTTTTTCAAAGGCCTGGTTTGAGCCAGAGTTAAATTATCAAGAGGCAGAACTTTGAAAGATCTTCAACGTTGCGCTAATAATCTGGCTTCGATTTTGCGTGGAGAGAAAAATAAGTCAGTAAAGAAGCATTATCCAAACTGATATGAGGCAAACACTAAAAAAGACTGACTATAATAGTAGTACGAGTGTAGATTGGGTTCATAACTGGGTTGGATTTTATATGAGATTTTATTAGAGACAATGTCCAACCGCTGTTGACTATTCCTGTATCTGGGAATAAGTGCACACACTCAGATACATCATTATCTATATTCGATATAGAAATGTAATTGGTAGTTTTTTAGATTATCAGTACAATTACTCCATCTCCACCCCAAATTCTGTTGTTTCAAACTATATTTAATCTCACAATGCCATATTTTAAAACCCGGAAAAATCGATATGAAATAAAAGAGGAATAAAATGTTGCATGTCCTTTTCCAAGTGTCGATACGTAATCCTCAGCCGCTGTTGAGCTATATGATATGATTAACGTGGGATGACCTCGAAGTCATAATTGGTTAGTTAGTTTAATCTTGTGAAATATATGAAAGTATAAGTAGTTGTCGAGATCTTAGTAATGTTGAACGTATCTGAAAATAATCCCATCTGAAAATAATCCAGAATGAACTCTTAGTTAAGTAGATGGTATTTTATGAATACACCTGCTAGAAGACATCTTCAAACCCGACCCAGGACAAGCAGACAATATCCATAAGAGACATAAGAATATGGAACAATCAGAACATAGATATACCAGCACAGGTACTCAGATGCTCTGTTCAGGTGAACAATTTGTAGCATATAAATATATAGATACATATGGGGTGTTTTCAAACAAATTTGAAACATTTTGAAAAGATAAAGAAAAAGTCATATCTTAGGAAAAAATTTATGTATTCTCAAAATTCAAAGTGCATCATTTAGATAATCTTTTGTCGAATACAGTTAACTCAAAGAAGCTGCTTTGAGCGTCCACCACAACCTCCATGAGGACTCTGAACCTGAAGCATGTGTTCTTCACGGTGTCCTTTGAGAAACGCTTGAACACCAGCTTTATTCTGGTAATCAACTCGTCTTCAGTGTTGAAGGCGGTATGGCTGGTGTCTTTCTCAACTGCACTTAAAACATAATAGTCCACATGTGCAGTTGAGGGCCAGATGTTGGGACTGGTAACATCGTGGAAATTCTCAGACAACTACTTCTAGGGTTTCCCGAAGGTGTGATATGGAGCTGAGTCATGCTGCCACACGTATGGCCTTATCTCAGCCATTCTATCAAACCATCGCTTGAATACACTGGACAGAAACTCAATATAGCCATCTGAATAGAGTGTGTGCCCCATTTCAAAGATATGAGCCCGCATGACGTGGCATCCGATGGAAACATACACCAGTGTCATCACAGTTTGAGAAAACTTGGGTTCATGACGGGCAGGACTTCGTGTAGACTGTAGGCTAGCCAATTGTCGTTTTACGTGTTCTGCTACCGGGCCTTCCAAGAACTAGAGCATTCTCGGCTCGACTTGGCATTGTGCGTTCGTAATGTCGTAGCGAAGATTCTTGTTCAGTGTTTTCTCCATAATCGCCGCTTCGACGCTCATTTCTTTTACCAACGTCCGAATTGCTTTTCCTGGATCTTGCCGCACTTCTTTTGCAGCTTCTCAGCGAATTTCTTTTTGGAAGACACAGTCTGAACGCCGGCTATCATCCATACTTTTAGCCACTATTTTGACACCTCCGTCGCAATTCTCCTGCTTATGGCCTTAAAAGTATTCAAGGAGCAACTAAGATTTCGGATTTTTTAAAACCAGCATGAAACATTATCATCCATGTCACTTTCTGCCAATGTTCTAGTGCTTTTCAGTCGTCCATTGTCACCAGCTCCCAACTCCACGAATAGTACACAGAAACAGCTATGGGTTGTACTTTGCCGCTGTTAATAAATTGAAATGGTTCTGAAATGAAAGGATATAAAATCATATCAAATTTGTCTAGAACACTTTGTATAGTCATACCTTAAATAACTTATAAATGGATAATTGCTAAAAAACTGACAGCTATTTTTCAGTTAAACTATTTGGTATCCATTAACTAATGGGTATCCGTTTCTTTAATTGTGAGTTGATTGTGGATTATTTTCAGAGGAGAGTTACACGATAGGTCAGCCCCAATTTACCAGGACTAGCATCACTAGGATGAACACAGCAACAAATCCGGCCCGCGGAACTAGGAAAATCATTATAGCTGTATTTTATATATCAATGGTGAATTGCAGGAGTAGCTTGTCTTGGTAAAACGTTCAGGTGAGTAATAACAAGATGGGCGAGTTTCACGTAGTCTATTCATGGTCGGAGAGATAGAGAGAGGGAGGGGTGAAAGATGCTTGACTAAAAGTGAGAATAAAAAAGAAAATGGGAAGGTAAGGATTTCAAATTTGTTGAAGGCACACAGCTCCCAATTTAGGATGCCCTCTCAAACTACTACTTTATTCTCAGTAGCCCCTTACGTCTACAGTGTCAACTTGCCTTGTTTGGGGTGAACTAAGTTAACAAAAGAGGAAAAACTTTTCCTCTTTTGCACAAAATTAAATTAAACTAAATATAGCCCATATTACCAACCCTAACACCTAGCAGCCGTGTTTCAAATTCTATAGTGACCTATTCATTAGTTCGGGAGTTTATGGGGTACAGCGAAATACATATACACATACAACATACTCCCGTGTTGCCTTGATAAATATTCCAGATTTCATAATGATCTGTTCACTAGTTTAAGAGATTATCCTGTACATAGAAATATATCGGTGTAGTTGTTACCAAATTTAGTAGTTTAGCCCATATGGGGTCATAAGGTCAACACCATGCCTATTTACATCTATATCTGACGCCGAATTTCCGTATGATGGCAACCACTAACACAACTAATCAAATTATAAACACTTAAAAATGTTTACATGGGATTTGTATGTTTTTTGACCGAAATGGGAATCGAAGAAGAAATCAATAAATAATTTAAGTAATTTTGATTATTATTCGTCTTCAGTAGAGAAAAATATGAAACATCCTGGTTTTCTCACGAATAAAGCAATACGGATAAAAGGGCGTGCATATTTCTACTGAATAAATACACGGCAAATAGTAACATAGAGCGACAGGGTAAGAGAGAAAGAGAGGGTGAGTTATGGAGAAGGAGAGGGGGGGAGTTAGAGAGAAGGAGAGGGGGGGAGTTAGAGAGAAGGAGAGGGGGGGAGTTAGAGAGAAGGAGAGGGGGGAGTTGGAGAGGGGGGAGAGTTAGAGAGAAGGAGAGGGGGAGAGTTGGAGAGAAGGAGAGGGGGGAGAGTTGGAGAGAAGGAGAGGGGGGAGAGTTAGAGAGAAGGAGAGGGAGAGTTAGAGAGAAGGAGAGGGGGAGAGTTAGAGAGAAGGAGAGGGGGAGAGTTAGAGAGGGGGAGAGTTAGAGAGAAGGAGGGGGAGAGTTAGAGAGAAGGAGAGGGAAAGTTAGAGAGAAGGAGAGGGAGAGTTAGAGAGAAGGAGAGGGAGAGTTAGAGAGAAGGAGAGGGGGAAAGTTAGAGAGAAGGAGAGGGAGAGTTAGAGAGAAGGAGAGGTGGAGAGTTAGAGAGAAGGAGAGGTGGAGAGTTAGAGAGAAGGAGAGGTGTAGAGTTAGAGAGAAGGAGAGGGGGATAGTTAGAGAGAAGGAGAGGGGGAGAGTTAGAGAGAAGGAGAGGGGGAGAGTTAGAGAGAAGGAGAGAGGGAGAGTTAGAGAGAAGGAGAGAGGGAGAGTTAGAGAGAAGGAGAGAGGGAGAGTTAGAGAGAAGGAGAGGGGGAGAGTTAGAGAGAAGGAGAGGGGTAGAGTTAGAGAGAAGGAGAGGGGGAGAGTTAGAGAGAAGGAGAGGGGGAGAGTTAGAGAGAAGGAGAGGGAGAGTTAGAGAGAAGGAGAGGGAGAGTTAGAGAGAAGGAGAGGGAGAGAATTAGAGAGAAGGAGAGGGAGAGAGTTAGAGAGAAGGAGAGGGAGAGTTAGAGAGAAGGAGAGGGGAGAGATACTGATAGATCGAATCAGGAAGAATATAAGTAAATAAGTGGAAACGAGCAAGAAATATTTGCAGAAGAGATAAGAAAATGAAGAATACACTTAGCTGACTCTTGTACAAATCTCATTATTGTAGATCCTATCCCAGGCAAAAGAAATTTGGACTGTAACGAATAAGGGAGCGCAGGCAAGGGACACTGACATTTGGTGGCGATTTTCAGAGGAAGGTCAGGGAGGGGAGAGGGGTCAGTGTATGCCAAGATACTGTTGTAGTCGATCCCACTAAACCCACACAACCCGATCGAGTGGAGACACACCAGCAGGGTCAAGAAGCGGGGGGGGGGGGGGCGGGAGGCGCAATTGTGTTACACTCTACCGTCCAGCCCCAAACAGTGAGTCATTCGATGAAGAGGAAACACATCGAATGAACGGCGGTCAGTAGGGTCCACATTTGCCGATGCAAAGAAAGAAAAGGGATGGGGCAGCTGGCGTTGGAATTTCGTCAGAGCTTATAACAGAATAAAGCACACACACTGCAGGCAAGGAAGTAGACCCAATAGCAATGAAATGGTGGGAGGAAGCAAACACATACGTAATATAGGAGTGTTGTAGTAAGAACATGCATAGGTATTTATTCATGTATATCTTTTTTTTATATAAAGTTAGTGTTTATTTTTATAGAATGTATCTACAAGATTCACTCCTAAACTAATTAAGCGATCATTATACATTTTGGAACACATCTGCTAGGAATTAGGATGGATAATATGGGCAATATTTAGTTTAATTTGTATGCAAGGGGGATATAGACGAAGTGAAATCACTTCGAGAAAATTCAGATACCTCCGATTTTTGTAAAATTGAAACAATAGATATTAGACACCATTAAATAAATATTCCCCAAATTTCTGTTTCTTTGACCCATTTAACAGGGTTTATAGGACATAACGTGACTTCAACCTCCTATTTGAAAATTCAAATATTTCAGATTTGCATTGCATTTCATCCATAGTAATTGGAAATCCATTTAGAAATATTTTCGGAATTTCAATTTTTTCTAATAAATTTAAGTATACTATACCATGATATCATATGATGTGAAAATAATATATTTCTAATGATACACCCTTTCGTTAAATCGCTATGCAATATCTAAACTATTCGAGTATGGTATTGCGTATGCATTTAGTTCTATAAATATGCCGAGACTTTGGCAGCATTGCATCCAGCAGCAACATTTTTAGTTATGCTTCCATGACAATCTTAGTAAACTGTTTTTTTCTTTTCTTTTTTAACATAGTTCACCTCAAACAAGGCAGGCCGCCACTGTAGACGTAAGGGGCTACTAAGAAACAGGGTGAAGGTTTGTGGGGGTCAACTTAAATTGGGAGCTGTACAGCGAGATGTCTGTTTACATTAGTTTTACATTTCTGCATGTTATTACCGTCAGGAAACCAGGGAGCAGGGAGGGAGTTCCAGAGTCCAGCAGCACGAGGACAGAAGATTTTGGAGTAGAAAGCTCTTCGGCATCTGGAGACCTCCACAGTGAATGGATGGGATTTGGCAAATTGTCGGGTTGGTCTAGTGAATTTAAGTCGTGAGAGTACAAGAGCAGCAAGCTAATCAGAGCACAATCCATTGAAGTATTTGTAAAACAGGCACGAGGAAGCAACATTGCGGCGATGGGACAGGGGCTGGAGCTTGGTGGATAGTGAAGGACCTATCAAGTTGACGATTCTTTTTTGGACCTTGTCTAAGAGAGAAAGAGACTAGTGGATGATGCACCAGCCCAGATGTGGCAACAATACTCTATGCATGGGCGGATGGTGACTTTGTATGGATATAGGATAATATCAGGTGTGAGAGGTTTACTGGCACGGTAGAGGGAACCTACCTTCTTTGCAGCAGCCCTGGCAATGTCTTCAATGTATTTATTCCAATTCATGTTATCTGTGAAAGTTAGGCCGAGGAGTTTGAATGATGAACTCTCATGTAGGGTGTTATTTGCTGACACTCGGTGGGTGAAGAGGTTTTTCGTAGTTATTGAAAGAAAGTAGTTTTGTCTTTGCGGCATAAAAAGTTACCATCCATTTTTTTTACCCCAATCCACTACAGACTGGAAGTCATTTTCTAAGGATTCAGCCATTGCCTCAGATATGTGCGCGTCGGTTTTGCCCACATGACGAGAGGGAGAGTATTCCGAACATAAATAATAGCCCATGCATATGTTTGTCAGAGTCCTTACAGTAGAGTGGAAGGTAATTAATCATGTCAAAGTGTTGAGAGGAGATTGAAGGTTCGTTTCACTTAGTGCTAGGATATCTGGGGAGTTTGTCAAGAGAAAAGTTTCTACATCGTTAATGTTGGTTCTAAGTCCCCGGATATTTGTGAATACGAGCCTCGAAGCGAAGATGTTATTTGTTGGGGTGTCTGGTTTTCTTATTTTGTAAATTCATGTTTGTTTTGCGATAGAGTGGAGATGGCAAAGTGGGTGCTTGTTTGGCGCCAATAAGATCACATAACTAGTCCATTAGTCGTGACTTGGTCCATGGGGGTTGTGGCCTCGGGAAAGCCCACCGGGATAACTGTAGAGTCCCTTTCCATGCGCGACATGGCACGTACAGTTACCCACGATATTATGCAACTGTTGACGGAGCAGCCGTTCTTAGCGCTACCTAAGAGTTTGGGCTCCTGACTACCAGTCGGAAACAGCAGCCAGACAAGCTGTCTAACATGCACCCTCAACCTGTCGGAATAAGAGCGACCCAGACTAATAATGTAGGACTTAGTGACGAGAAAAATTCCTCAAGTTGCCCAGATAGAGAGAAAGAGAGACGACGTTCATTGCCCTAGTCAGGAAACAAGGCCAAGTACTAGGCGTCTTTAGAGGCGTCCCAGTGCTTGTACCACAACGCCTAGCTAATAGACAAAGAAGAAGTGCGAAGGCCGGGCGATAGGCAGTCCCGATCTACTCCTTAAGCAATTATAGGTTTGCAAACCGGATACTTTGTTCGAGATTCCAGCTCTAGGAAAGTGGTTGATCAAGACTAAAGAGGCCTCCCTCACCAACGGTTTGCTGTCAAGACGTAAGTGGTTAGTAGCAAGGTTTTATTGTCAGAGTTTTCCTTCTCTTAGATGGACGACTTGGCAAGGTCTACGGGTCCAGCACTCCGAGAGAGGATAGCCTGTACCCGTGTACTAGTCGGGTATTTCTGAGCCCCCGCAGGTATGATTAAAAAGTTTTTTTTTTTTAAATGTATATATGTAGAAGTCAAGCTACCGCCTTCTAAAGATAATGAATGACTAAAGATAAGTTCCTCTCTCACTCTATTATAAGCAAATTTGTGGTGGAGACATTTCACCGGTCATTATTTTGTGTGGGAGGGTTTAATTTACTATTGAGTAGGTCCAACGAGGAGGCACTTTTGCTATGATATTACAGTATAAAAGGCAACTTTGTGATTGCGTTACGTGAAAAAATGTTTAACTAACTAGTCATAGTAACGTAAATACATGCATTATTTAAGATAGAGACAGTTCAGAAATAAGAAATTAAGAACTTAGCTGTGTTTTTTTCCTAAAATTTTACCTATAAGCTTTAGTTGAATTTGAGGTCTCCATTCCTTGTCGGTGGTCGATATAAATGTATCAACACGTGGCTCTTTACTAACGTCAGACCAGTGGTTTGGGTGGAACTTCTCCCTTTTTTAATCTACATTTGATAGTGTATTCCTTCCCCCTTTTAACCTTGAACGCGTTGACCCTTAAAAAAAAACTCGCAGAATATTAGCAAGAACATGAAAAAAAAGAAAGACAGATAAAGAATCGTGGACAAGGAAAAAAAGAAACGAAAAACCTCTAAAAAATATTGTTTAACTAAGTATTCATAGCAATGGGGTTAGTTTGTGTGAACGATACAGAAGGTCATGTAACTATTTGATGCACGAAGAAAAAATCGATTTCTCTCTGGATGCGTAGAAAATAAACTGAATTATTTTCGCCTATTTTAACAAGCTATGATATCTTCTGAAAGAGATAATATAATGAATTACAATTGTTGACCGTTCAGAAATCTTAAGTTTGAAATTTATGTTCGTATGAATGTTTTTCGAGTTTGATAAACGGTGGAAAAATGGTTCAAAGCGGATTGCAATTGAAGAGATGACTTTAAGACGTCGGAAAAATCAGATGAAAAAAATGCGCATGAGTAAGAGGTAAATTGCAATTCTACTTAAGAGGAATGAATTAAAAAATAATAATTCATTGAATGTTAATCATGGGGAGGTCAAAATCGGATAAAGGAATTGGCGATCAACTGGGCTAGACTAAACAGGCCCGTCTTGATTAATGAGGTCTAAAATTTCACTTATTCGAAATGTTCGCTTATTGAAGGACAGATGCAATAATTAAAAACAAATCTGAACAATACGCCATCAACAAACGTACAACACGAATTATCGATTGTTTTACCAAACTGGCAACATTTGAAGCAAAAACAAAACGACGTAAATAAAAACTTGCAACATTTGAAGCAAAAACAAAACGACGTAAATAAAAACTGGCAACATTTGAAGCAAAAACAAAACGACGTAAATAAAAACTTGCAACATTTGAAGCAAAAACAAAACGACGTAAATAAAAACTGGCAACATTTGAAGCAAGAACAAAACGACGTAAATAAAAACTTGCAACATTTGAAGCAAAAACAAAACGACGTAAATAAAAACTGGCAACATTTGTAGCACAAACAGAACGACGTAAATAAAAACTGGCAACATTTGAAGCACAAACAAAACGACGTAAATAAAAACTGGCAACATTTGAAGCAAAAACAAAACGACGTAAATAAAAAGATTCATGAAATTAAAAAAACGGAAATTTCTTATGAGGAATTATTTCACGGATAAATATTTCGTACCACCGATTAATTTAAATGATAATCTCGTCTTAAATCTCGTTCTAGATTGGTCAATGAGCTTGCGAAAAAATGTTAATTTAATTTGTGTAATATCAATATATTACACAAATTAAATTAACACTTCTTGACCTTGTCCAATCTGGATTTATTTCAATATCGGATGTATTAGAGGAAGTAAAGTGTATCCGATTCTAAGGATGAGTAATATAAAAAACAACCAATAAAAAATGTTAGCGGTTGGTGAAGGATTTCAGAAATATCAAAACCGGTAGGAGACGTTTCATGTTAAACTTACATAGAAAATTTCCCCGTTCTAAAAATGAAAACAAAAAGTGCGTTTTAATCTGCAAGTTAATTGATATTATTCGGAAGAATTACAAAAAAATTAGTGAATATTCGCTTAATATTCTATTATTGCATATTTTAAAATTCTTTAAAAAAAATTTAATTCATAACGAGATAAAAAGTGAGCATTTTATTTATTAGGAAATACGTGCCCCGTTTGGTCGCAGATATTTGCTCGTATAAATAATATATATATATGTATATATATATATATATATATATATATATATATATTATGAAATTAATAAGTATTTTACTGCTTTAGTCACTCAAATCGATAAATGAACTCTTGCATTCCTTATGCTCTAGTTGATTCGTATCGATATTTAAAATCAATAAAAAATAAACTGTGTGAAGCCTAAAAATCTTAAAGATCTGTGAACAAGATGCCCCAAGATGTCCCAAGATGTCCTAAGATGTCTCAAGATGTCCTCTCAAATTTGATCAATATCAACGAACGACAAAGTTTATCAACACAAAAATATATCAGTTTTATTTGACAACATCTTACAGCAACCAAAAGTAAGAGTTAGTAAATGGGAGTTCAGAGTGTCCATGAACGTTCCAGATAAAAGAAGAGTTGAGAGTCTGCGTGGGGCAGTGTATGTAAGTTCTGTAGACTAAGCAGTATGTATACTTTCCCTATGTTTATTGAGTGTGTGTATGAATTTGCGTGTGTAGAGTAGTTCGTGAATGAGAGAAGTAGAATTCATTCCGTGTGAAAGTATGTGCGCAAACTTGTGAACGAGTTCGTGATAATTATTTCTTGTTGCATATGCACGGCCAACCGGCTGAAGCTGGTTTTTAGGGGGTTTAAAGTAACGTAACGTCTGAAAAACAAGTGAAAAGGAAAGAAAGCGTCGATGTGTGGGTTTTTATATTGCGCGCGAAATTCGGAGGTGAATATGTTTACGCCTGCGATTGGCTGAAATAAATGTTGATTGAAATTGTGTTCAATCAAGAGTCGATACTTTTAACAACATTCGTTGCTGCTGCTTCCTATAACGTATGCAAGTTAAAAGTAAGGATCATAATGAATGGTATTTGCTGTAGACAGTGTGACGTCATAAAGTATGGACGTGTATGTTTGCTTGAAATCAGCTGGCTACTGTTGCTACTTTATCTACCCATATAAAAGTAAATAGATTATAAAGAACATATATAACAAATATTGACCAAACCAATGAATGGATGACCTCTCTCTCATATTATTAATTGATTATACAAGCATTATTCCACTATAAGCAATCGGGCCATAATAGCTAAATATTCTAAAATAGATATCACTACTAAATATTCTAAAATAGATATCACTACTGAATATTCTAAAATAGATATCACTACTGAATATTCTAAAATAGATATCACTACTGAATATTCTAAAATAGATATCACTACTGAATATTCTAAAATAGATATCACTACTGAATATTCTAAAATAGATATCACTACTGAACAAGACTGGCAATTGTATTGTAATTGCAAAACCGACGCTGCCGTTTCTTTAATAATAGTTCATACTGTGTTTCGGGAAGTTTTATGAAAGAATATAAAATAATCGAATAGTTAGGATAGTTGTTAGAGGCTCTCGCGAAACGCATATGGGTTCTTCCAGTAGTCGTACATGCACTTATGTAGGTATAGCACTTTCTCATTTTTTTTTCTAGTTTCAGGTGCGGCCATGCAACTCTAGAAGAGGTCAAACCTTTAAGTCCGTCCGTGGGCCTGTCACGCTTCTATTTAAAATAGAATTTGAAATTCTAAATGAGTATTGGCTGGACGCATGTTTGTTTAGATGCGTCAAATAAAATCAATAAAAGATTCAGTTTCGTGGTAGGTCTGGCACGCATAGTTTTAAATACCATTTTCGCTGGTGTGCTCCGCTTAAAGTTGAAATACAAGTTTCATCGCTGAACGCGCAATTTCAAATGGATGCATCTTACTTTAGAGGCAGGCACGAATCTCTATTAAATTTGAAATACAAGTTTCATCGCTAAACGAGCAATTTCAAATGGATGCATCTTACTTTACAGGCAAGCACGAATCCATACTAAAGTTGAAATACAAGTTTAATCGCTAAACACGCAATTTCAAATGGATGCATCTTACTTTACAGGCAAGCACGAATCCATACTAAATTTGAAATACAAGTTTAATCGCTAAACGCGCAATTTCAAATGGATGCATCTTACTTTAGAGGCAACCACGAATCCCTATTAAATTTGAAATACAAGTTTCATCGCTAAACACGCAATTTCAAATGGATGCATCTTACTTTAGAGGCAACCACGAACCCTATTAAATTTGAAATACAAGTGTCATCGCTAAACGCGCAATTTAAAATAGATGCATCTTACTTTAAGGGCAACCACGAACCCTATTAAATTTGAAATACAAGTGTCATCGCTAAACGCGCAATTTAAAATAGATGCAGCTTACTTTAAGTGCAACCACGAATCCCTATTAAATTTGTAATACAAGTTTCATCGCTAAACGCGCAATTTCAAATGGATGCATCTTACTTTAGAGGCAGGCACGAATCCCTATTAAATTTGAAATACAAGTTCCATCGCTAAACGCGGAATTTAAAATGGATGCATCTTACTGTAGAGGCAACCACGAATCCCTATTAAATTTGGAATACAAGTTTTATCGCTAAACGCGCCATTTCAAATGGATGATTCTTACTTTAGAGGCAACCACGAATTTCTATTAAATTTGTAATACAAGTTTCATCGCTGAACGCGCAATTTCAAATGGATGCATCTTACTTTAGAATCAACCACGAATTCCTATTAAATTTGAAATACAAGTTTCATCGCTAAACACGCAATTTCAAATGGATGCATCTTACTTTAGAGGCAACTACGAATCCCTATTAAATTTGAAATACAAGTTTCATCTCTAAACGCGCAATTTAAAATGGATGCATCTTACTTTAGAGGCAACCACGAATCCCTATTAGAAGATCAGCCCGTCATTCGTTCGTTTAAGCCAAAGTTTTAAATTGCACGTCTGAATTGACGAATCTTAAACGTATCGTTGTTTGTCAGCAGTATGAGCTTCTCTTTCTTGTGTGAGATCCCAGTCTCGGACCTTAAAAGGAGAGAACAAAATGAAATCATTAAGCAATTTTGTCTTAAACCTTTTTAACAAAATAGGCCCGTCAGTTAGTCGGTCGGTCTGTATGTCACACCTAAGTTTAAAATAGCATTTTCATCGCTAGATTTGCACATTCAATGGGAAATTAGTAAAGGATCTGTTCTTATTCGCTGTACATCTAACACTGGTATGTGTAAAAACATTCTGATACGTTGATGATATCGCAAGAGGTTGGAGACAATACGAAAATAAATCGACATACGCAATTAAATATTCTGGAAACCTTTGAAAAATGTCATTAAATAAAAGTTTGTTTAGAATTTGCATCCCAAAATTGTAATTAACTTTCAATTAAATTAAACTATTGATCACATTTGGTTTCCGCTTTCATTATCAAAAAAGAATAGAAGGCTTTATTGATTTTTCCCGGTTCGAAAATAAATATTTTTAAGCAGAACAATAAATAGTGAGTTTATTCATGAGACTGGAATAAGCGTTGAGATAAAACTGGTTTATTTATGCTTTTCATTATGCTTTGCTTATCTATATTAATAAAATTATGAGACAACTTCATGCGTGTTTCTCGCGTCAACGTAACTTTGATAAATTGTAGATATAAGTTTTTTTTACTACTAGCCGCCCTTACTCGGTGTAAACAGTGTTGTTTTATAATACATGTGGAATAGCAAGGTAATTTAAAGCCAGAGAAATAGAATGTCGTAAAGGAATTAACTCAAATGCTGACTTTTTTCTGAGAAACCGCAATGGCCGATGATAGAAAAGCTACTACATCTTGATCGGAACCCGAAAGGCTGGGATTCAACAGGAAAAAAAAATCACGTACTGAAACAATATGCAGATTCTACCCGCTAAACAAAACAAATAGAAAGTTTACACGTAAAAAAAAGTTTGGAACCCTTTTTTGCGAAGTATATTTTATGTTACTGCGATTATAAACAAGTAAAACAATAAATACAAATACTCCGTTCTGTGTTGCGAGATATATCAGAACGTTTATTCGGATGTCACTGGCTCAACCTCGCCTAAGGTTATACGGCTTCGAAAAAAATCGATTCATTGCGTGGAAGTAAAATGAGATAAACTAAAATCAATTAAGAATCGATGAGGACTCTTGTTCACTCTTACTCAACCCTAACCCAACCCTAACCCAACCCTAACCCAACCCTAACCCAACTCTTACTCAATCCCAACTCAACCCTAACCCAACTCTTACTCAATCCCAACTCAACCCTAACCCAACTCTTACTCAATCCCAACTCAACTCTTACTCAATCCCAACTCAACCCAACTCTTACTCAATCCCAACTCAACCCAACTCTTACTCAATCCCAACTCAACCCAACTCTTACTCAATCCCAACTCAACCCAACTCTTACTCAATCCCAACTCAACCCTTACCCAACTCTTACTCAATCCCAACTCAACCCTTACCCAACTCTTACTCAATCCCAACTCAACCCTTACCCAACTCTTACTCAATCCCAACTCAACCCTTACCCAACTCTTACTCAATCCTAACCTTAACCCAACTCTTACTCAACCCTAACCCTAACCCAACTCTTACTCAATCCTAACTCAACCCTAACCCAACTCTTACTCAATCCTAACCCTAACCCAACTCTTACTCAATCCTAACCCAACTCTTACTCAATCCTAACCCAACTCTTACTCAATCCTAACCCAACTCTTACTCAACCCTAACCCAACTCTTACTCAATCCTAACCTGAACCACATATTAACATTCATCTCATTTTTTAATTTCTATAATTTTCAAGTTATAAACAACAAAGTAAACCGACGTATTTCATGCATAGCAAGCGCGGACGCAGACCTCGTGATAATTTTGTACTTGCTTTGATCAAAATTAAATATATTTTGCCAAATACCCTGACTAATGTAGTTCCAGAATATTTATTGTTATGGAAGTCTATCTCCCAAACCCTCAGATAAATTAATGAACAAACAAATTAGTCAACGGACGTGAGTGACAAAATGTTTTATTTTCAGTGTAAATCTACAAAAGAAACTACGTTTTTCGGAAGAATATTTGTGTAAGGAATTTGATATTTCTTTATGACTTTTGCTGCCATGCATTGCAATGTTATATGACTTAAAGGATTTCTAAGGATGCCATTTTGTCGAAGATATTCTAGGGAAGAGTCACCAGCACTGTTCATAATGTCCACGTGGCAGCCATTATCAAGCAGACACCTCAGCATATCTGGTTGTTGGTCGGATAAGTGGCGATTGATGGCGTAATGAACAGCTGTGTTTCCTAACTCGTCTCGCCAGTTAATGTTAGTTTCGTAGCGGATCAATCTGCTCAGTAATTTCGTAGACAGTTCCAAACTGATTGTTAAGTGAAGTAAGCCGACCTGAGCAATACCTTGGGGTTGCCGTCGGATCAAATGGAAAAGCGTTGCATTCAGCTGATTGTCTTGTTCTTCGGTGAGATTGAACGAGATGATATAATTGAGCTGTGAGAGAATCTCGAGCAAATACACCTCAACATCCGTCAGTTTGTTCTGACGGTCGGTGGGGTTAAGAGAATCAACGAAATCCATTCCGATCGTGCTGAAATAACGGGCGATTAAACAGGCGAGATTGTGAGCGTGTTTGATATCATAATTATCGGTTTCTATAAGTACGATAACCAGAATTCTCAACTTTATGACCATCTCAACGAGGCCAAATGGCAGAGGATCGAGATGCGACTCGTAAATAAGAAACAGACACTTCAGCATTACTATTCCGCGTTCGAATTCAGAATCGGAAACATGGCGTTTGAGTCTTCGAAAAAAAGATTTGATAGTGTCTGGATGTTTGGGTCCGAGAACCCGAAACTGGATAAGTAATGTCTGCGTCCACATCGATTCAAGACCGATTGATATTTTGTTTAGTTCGTCCAGAGTTTGGAATTCTTTTCCCAGCGGAATTTCTATAGATTGATGATTTCTATGTTTAGGGACAGTCTTCGGAAAGAGGTTATACTGGTTTCGTATCTGAAGAGCATTTTTCCAATAAAACTTTGCCCAGGTGGAATCGTGTGTTAGAATTTTACTTCCCAAGAGCTCGTAGGCGTTAGCTCTGGATTCGTTCGTGTAGACATTCATGCATAGCAGGTATTCCACTATGTCCGGTTTGCATGCAATAGCGCCAAGTTCAAGAGGGGTGGTTTGTCCTGGTCCAACACGGAGAATGTCAGCCCCGTTTTTGACGAGGACCTTTACAGATTCCACATGTCCGGTCAATATAGCAAAGTGAAGTGCATCTTTACCTTTGTTATCAGTCTGGTCAATTTGCGCTCCATGATCGAGTAATAACTGACAGATCTTGGCTGACTGTATCGAGTACATGAGACACGTTCGGCCTGTACAATCAGGGGTGCCTATTTCGGCCTCCATTTCCCAAAGGGGCCATCCTATTTTTATTCTGCGAAAACCGATGCTATGAAAGTTTACGTTGGCGCCATGTTCAAGCAAACTGACTACAACATGGAAGAAATTCAGCGAAGTGGCCACCACCAACGGGGTGCACTCCCCAATTTCACAACATCCAGTTTGCTCGACGTTCGCCGCGCATTCGTTAAGCAGATAATTCACCAATTTTAGGTTACCCACCAGCGTGGCTTCAAATAAAAGAGGCCTTCTGTTTACTTTCAGGTGTATAATCTTCTGTCGGTATTTTAGATTGTAACCATTTAGAACGCTCTTTATCATTCTCGTCTTGTTTTTTCTCGTCAGATTATTGAGGAAGTGGGCAGTTGTTCTTCCCCTTTTCACTCCAACTAGACACAATGAAATGAAAAAAGAAACAGATTTAGAATACAAAAATTAGGTAATCAAATTTAACAAACCTGAGGCCGGTTAGTAAATGCTTTTTTTAATGAAATGCTTATTTGAATATGTTGGTGTTAGATCAAATGTTAAATTTAGATTTTTAATATCATAACGTACGGGAAAGACATTAACGAAAGAAAGCAAGAGTTAGAACTTAGTCATAAACAACACGGTCAATTAGCAGCATCAACATTAACATACGATAAATGGGCCGTCACCGAACGCGAAAAGCTTGGTAAAGCAAATGTGTGCATATTAAGCAGCTCGTGAAAATTCGTCAACATTTGACACGGACTGACAGAAAGCGTTAGTGGAAGGATGACAACATACATTTGTTGAAGAAATTAATGAAAATTAGACATAATTCATGCGATATTTCTGGATCATCACAAGCAACTCGGAATAATCTTAAGAACCTGTACAAATAAA
>OY744544.1:49397614-49403124 GCA_963556195.1 Sepiola atlantica
TGTATATACATACATACATATATATGTATATACATACATACATATATATGTATATACATACATACATATATATGTATATACATACATACATATATATGTATATACATACATACATATATATGTATATACATACATACATATATATGTATATACATACATACATATATATGTATATACATACATACATATATATGTATATACATACATACATATATATGTATATACATACATACATATATATGTATATACATACATACATATATATGTATATACATACATACATATATATGTATATACAACAAAAAAAAAAATTGGGAAGGTGTTCAAAGTTCCCCAAAGAGATTCAGCGATCTTCCTTGTGCCGGCAGAAGGAATTTGTAAGATCGCTGAATCTCTTTGGGGAACTTTGAACTCCTTCCCAATTTTTTTTTTTCTCTAACGTAGTGCCTTTTAATCGAAATCATTAAATTGAATTTTAATCGCTTTAACGATAATTTTGGCACACTCAATTTCCCCATTTTGCTCTTTCTTTCGACGTTATTATTAATTAAAACTATCGATTTTCTCCTGACGAGATGATAGTCGAAAGGGCCTTAGAGAGATTTCCGCGTATTCTTTTTAAATCTATTTATAAATTTTGTACCTCGAAACATTTATTTAAATATCTACGGAAGAGGTATAGTCACCACCAAATAATTCAATTAAATAATATCATACGATTAAAGAGCAGACTTAGATCTATTAAACTTTCTGTCGCCTTTTTACATTCTTGTCTTAAACAGGATGTGGCTCCTCTTTATATTTCAAAACGTATTGCTGCGTCTAACGTTAGACCCAGTTTTTCTATGGAGTGTGCTTTTATGCGTGATGACATTAATAAGTTGTCTGAAAAGCGTGAATATCTTATTAGTATTCGTCATCTTCTCTGGTTTGCAATTAAAGGCTTCTTGTCTTTTTTTGATTTCTTCCGTTTCTGCAAGTATCTGTCTATTGGTGATGAATTTGCCAAGCAACATGCTTCTATAAAATATAATAAACAACTTGCCCTTGTTCGAAGACGTTATGGTTGTGAAATAAATAATGGGAGCAAACATATATTTAATTTTTCGAACACTGTATTAACAGATATCGAAATTAAAGTTTTGTCTAAGGGGTTAGATAATGTTTCTAGAATGAAATCTAGGTTGGTTGACTTGGCACACCAATACAGTAACGCGTCCATTGACCACATTGACTTTATTTGGAATAAAACGCAATTTCAAACCATAAAAGCGTTAAAATCTAATGAGGAAATTTACATTTGCAAACCAGACAAAGGTGCTGGAGTTGTGGTATTGGATCGTAGTGACTACGTTAACAAAATGTTATGTATTCTTAACGACACTACTAAATTCTGTAGACTTGGCCCTGTCGAGTATGCAGATAATACTTGTAAGAACGAGATCAAGATGCAGAAGCGTCTTCTTTCTTTATTTAAAAAGAAGGTTTTTTCGAAAGAGGTCTATGATAAGATCAGACCCTCTGGGTCATTGCGACCTAGATTATATGGTCTTCCAAAAATACACAAAGAGGGGGTGCCACTTAGACCTATATTATCTATGATAGGGTCCGCCCAACATTCTTTGGCTCAGTGGCTCCTAGTAATCCTGCAACCTGTGCGTGATCTATACACGACGCACTGCATCCCTGATTCCTATCGGTTTACTGAAGTTCTACGTGGGTTAGATCCGGATTCTGAGACATCATTTATGTGCTCTTTTGATGTCTCTAGTCTCTTTATTAATGTACCTTTAGATGAGACTATAACTATTTGTGCCGACGCTCTCTATGAAGGTTGCTTGACTGCCCCTTGTTTCTCTAGTACATAAAAGTATCAATTCTATGATAGAATTGATACTTTTATGTACTAAATCAGTCGAGTTCAGCTTCAATAATATTATGTATAGTCAGGTCGACGGGGTCTCAATGGGTAGTCCATTGGCCCCCACTTTAGCTGATATCTTCGTCGGATATTACGAATCCGTTTTATTTAGGTCTGTAAATATGCCCACTACTTATGTTAGATATGTGGATGACACTTTTGCGATGTTTTCTTCGCAGAGTGGAGCACTTGCATTCTTTCATAAGTTAAATTCTATTCATGAGGCTCTAAAGTTTACGATGGAAAGTGAAAAGGATAATTGTCTTCCCTTCTTGGATGTTCTTGTTGAACGTTCAAGGGGTGGCTTTCTCACTTCCATCTACAGGAAGCCTACTTTTACGGGCCTGTATGTAAACTGGTCGTCTTTTGTGCCTAAGTCTAGAAAGATAGGCTTAATTTACACTTTGGTGCATAGAGCTCTCGTTATTTGTTCTTCAAATAGATTAGACTGTGAACTCAATAGGATCAGGGATATAGTCATTGATAATGGTTATCCCGAAGACCTTATCAATGATTGCATTAATAAAAAGGTTGCTGATTTTAAATCCCCTAAAATACTTGGGCCTGTAAAATGCCCCATTTATTTAAAATTACCTTGGATAGGGGGAAATAGTATTAAACTAGGTAAACAGATTGTTCATAGCATTAACAATTGCTTCTACTCTGTTTCCTTACGATTAGTTTATGCTACTAGACCTGCTTTTCCTTCCTTTCGCAAGGATAGTGTGCCCTATACAAATTATAGTAATATTGTATACCAATTTAAATGCCAATGTGATGCTGGCTATATAGGGCGCACTTCCTTGCATTTGCAGACTCGCATAAACCAGCACATTCCATCAAAAATACGTCAGGGAAGGGTAGGGTCCTTGTGTTACCCCTCCTCTAATTCTTTGGACTCTGCTATTGGCCAGCATTTGGTTGAAAACCCTAGCTGTGCCAGTGGCTATAAAATACACCGTTTTGAGGTCTTGCATCGAGCAGATTCCAAGAACCATTTGAAAATATTGGAATCTGTCTCTATTGCCATTCGAAAACCTTCCTTGTGCCGGCAGAAGGAATTTGTAAGATCGCTGAATCTCTTTGGGGAACTTTGAACTCCTTCCCAATTTTTTTATATTTCCCCTAACGTAGTGCCTTTTAATCGACTTTTAATCGAAATCATTAAATTGAATTTTAATCGCTTTAACGATAATTTCAGCACACTCAATTTCCCCATTTTGCTCTTTCTTTCGACGTTATTATTAATTAAAACTATCGATTTTCTCCGGGCGAGATGATAGTCGAAAGGGCCTTAGAGAGATTTCCGCGTATTCTTTTTAAATCTATTTATAAATTTTGTAACTCGAAACATTTATTTAAATATCTACGGAAAAGGTATAGTCACCACCAAATAATTCAATTAAATAATATCATACGATTAAATATATATATATACATATATATGTATATACATAATATACATATATATGTATAATGTATATATGTATATACATATATATGTACATATAATATATATATACATATATATATACTATATATATACATGTATATATATATATACATATACTATATATATATATACAATATATATATACATATACATGTATATATATATACTATATATATATACATATACATGTATATATATATACTATATATATATACATATACATGTATATATATATACTATATATATATATACATATACATGTATATATATACTATATATATATATACATATACATGTATATATATATACTATATATATATATACATATACATGTATATATATATACTATATATATATATACATATACATGTATATATATATACTATATATATATATACATATACATGTATATATATATACTATATATATATATACATATACATGTATATATATATACTATATATATATATACATATACATGTATATATATATACTATATATATATATACATATACATGTATATATATATACTATATATATATACATATACATGTATATATATATACTATATATATATATACATATACATGTATATATATATACTATATATATATAACATATACATGTATATATATATACTATATATATATATACATATACATGTATATATATATACTATATATATATATACATATACATGTATATATATATACTATATATATATATACATATACATGTATATATATATACTATATATATATACATATACATGTATATATATATACTATATATATATATACATATACATGTATATATATATACTATATATATATATACATATACATGTATATATATATACTATATATATATATATGCATATACATGTATATATAATATACTATATATATATACATATACATGTATATATATATACTATATATATATACATATACATGTATATATATACTATATATATATACATATACATGTATATATATATACTATATATATATACATATACATGTATATATATATACTATATATATATACATATACATGTATATATATATACTATATATATATACATATACATGTATATATATATACTATATATATATACATATACATGTATATATATATACTATATATATATACATATACATGTATATATATATACTATATATATATACATATACATGTATATATATATATACTATATATATATACATATACATGTATATATATATATACTATATATATATACATATACATGTATATATATATATACTATATATATACATATACATGTATATATATATATACTATATATATATACATATACATGTATATATATATATAAATATACTCTATATATATATACATATACATGTATATATATATATACTATATATATATACATATACATGTATATATATATACTATATATATATACATATACATGTATATATATATACTATATATATATACATATACATGTATATATATATATACTATATATATATACATATACATGTATATATATATATACTATATATATATACATATACATGTATATATATATATACTATATATATATACATATACATGTATATATATATATACTATATATATATACATATACATGTATATATATATATACTATATATATATACATATACATGTATATATATATATACTATATATATATACATATACATGTATATATATATATACTATATATATATACATATACATGTATATATATATATATACTATATATATATACATATACATGTATATATATATACTATATATATATACATATACATGTATATATATACTATATATATTACATATACATGTATATATATATACTATATATATATACATATACATGTATATATATATACTATATATATACATATACATGTATATATATATACTATATATATACATATACATGTATATATATATACTATATATATACATGTATATATATATACTATATATATACATATACATGTATATATACTATATATATACATATACATGTATATATACTATATATATACATATACATGTATATATACTATATATATACATATACATGTATATATGATACTATATATATACATG